>ML107810.1:0-71086 GCA_003697995.1 Taxidea taxus jeffersonii
AAAGAGGGAACACAAACGGGGGAGTGGGGGAAGGAGAAGCAGACTTCCGGCTGAGCAGGGAGCCCAATGCTGGGCTTGATCCCAGGACCCTGGGATCATGACCCAAGCAGATGCTTAATGACTGAGCCACCCAGGCCCCCTCAGTTTTGTTTTATTTAAAAAATTATATTGAGATATAATGGCATAAAATACTATGTTAACTTTAGATATGCAACATAATGGTTATATTTATTGATATCACAAAATGATCACAGTTAAGTGTGGTCAGTGTCCATCACCATACATAGTTACAAATATTTTATTCTTGTGATGAGGACTTTTAAGATTTACTCTACTAGCAACTTCCAAATATGCAATGTAACTACAATCACCCTGCTGTATATTATATCCCCAGGACTTATTCATTTTATAGCTGGATGTTTGTACCTTTTGACCCCTTTTACCCATTTTATAGTCCCCCCCATCCCCACCCCAGCATTTGGCACCTGTCTGTTCTCTGTATCTACAAGCCTGGGGATTTTGTTATTGTTTTTTTTTTTTTAGTTTCCACATATAAATGAGATCATACGGTATTTGTTCTTTTTCTCTGTCTGACCTTTCATTTAGCGTAATGCCCTCAAGTTCCATCCATGTTGTCACAAATGGCAAGATTTCTTTCATTTTTTAATGGCTAATATTGCATTGTATGTACATATACCACATCTTCTTTATCTCTTCATCCACTGATAGACACTGATGTTGTTTCCATGTTTTGGCTATTGTAAGTCATGCTGCAGTGAACATGGAGGTGTGTGTCTTTTTGAGTTAGTGTTTTCATTTTCTTCAGATTAAATACCAAGAAGTGAAATTGCTGGATCATATGGTGGTTCTGTTTTTATTTTTTTGAGGAACCTCTGTGTTTTACGTAGTGACTACACCATGTTATAGTCCTATCACAACTTTACCAAAAAAGGTTATTGGGCTTTTTTTTTCTTTTTTGATAATAGCTGTTCTAATAGATAGGAGGTGATATCTCATTGTGCTTTTGATTTGCATTTTCCTGGTGATTTGTGATGTTGCTCACCTTTTCACATACCTGCTGGCCATGTGTAGGTCTTCTTTGGAAAAATGTCTATATATTTTTTTTTTGCTATTGAATTTCATGTGTTCTTTATATATTTGGACATGAACCCCATACCAAATATATAATTTGCAACTGTTTTCCCCTTTTCATTTTTCTGCCTTTTCATTTTGTTTTTAGTATATGTGCTGCCGAAGTAAGCACTGCCTTTTCATTTTGTTAATGATTTCCTTGACTCTACAGAAATTTCTTAGTTTGATCTAGTCCCATTTGTTCTTTTTGCTCCTTTTGCCTTTGTTTTTGGTGTCAGACTCCCAAAAATCATCACCAAGACCGATGTCAAGGAAATGACTGTCAGGGAATTTTCTTTTAAGACTTTTATGGTTTTAGGTCCTACATTCAAGTCTTTAATCCATTTTGAGTTAATTTTTATGTATGTTGTAAGGAAATGGTCCAGTTTTATTTTTTTCACATGTGGTTGTTCATATCTTCCAGCACCATTTATTGAAGAGACCATCCTCTCCTCAGTGGATATTCATGGCTCCTTTGTTGTAAATCAGTTGACCAAATGTGTGTGGGTTTACTTCTGGGTTCTCTATTCTGTTCCGTTGATCTGTGTGTATGTTTTTATGCCAGTACCATACGGTTTTGCTTGCTATAGTTTTGTAATATAGTTTGGAAGCAGGGAGCATGATGCCTCCAGCTTTGTTCTTCTTTCTCTAAGTTGCTTTCGCTTTTTGGTATCATTTGTTGCTCCCGCAACAAGTTTATAGAGCATAGCTACTGAGAATAACAGCAATCAGCTGTATATTAAACTATTTCAAAGGAAAAATAACATCCATTTCTAGGTTTTTCTTTTCAAAGAAGACTAAAATGATCTGTGAAATCCAATTTAGGAAATGATTCTACAAGAAAACATCTATTAAAAAACATAACTTTGTTGAGTTTCTTATTTTTATTCCTCAGAAGAAGAGTTATCAAAGACTTGTAAATACTTTTTATTATTCATGAAAGCAGAGTCAATATTTGAGTTGAAACCAATCACTTCAGAACCGATCAAATCAGAATAGTATACCCCAAAATCTGTTCTGTCAGAAGAGAAACTAGTTTAAGTTTTGCTTTCAAATCACTTAAAAAAAAAAAGAATTTTGATGGTAGAACACAGAATTACTCATTCACTAAGATGACCCATTTTCCCCTATACCAAACACATATTTGACTTTGAGATAATCTGTTCATGTGATAGAAAAATGGCTTTTATCCCAGAAAGACCATAAAACCTTGAAATGACAAATAGATACCATTTTGTGTTTGTGAACACCAACAATTTACAGTAGTTCTTAATCTTTGGGTATAATTATTAATTATTGCTACAATTGATCCAACAATTAATAATACATTTCTTGATTTTGTGTTGATTTAATTTAAAAGGAACAACTCTGAGATGAGAGATATTCTTAGAGACAGAAGGATGTGGTTTACTTTTGTTTTTATCAGTTACATTTATTTCCTTTTCCCTGTCGTAATGACTCTTCTGGGATCACCATTCACTGAGTTTATGAAATAGATTTCCAAAATGGTCTTTAAAAATAGGGGCTGTATTTTGCTTCTAGGAGTTCATATTGCTTAATGTCTGAATTATAAAAAAAAAAAACAACCAAAAACCTTTGTTATGAGGTCGCTTTCCATATGAAGTTTATATTTGTAGAATTAATAAGCAAGTATGTTGAAATGCTGATATAACTCAATTGCTCTTACCTTTGAGGCAGTAGAGTGTTGTGGTTAGGAACATGGACTTTGGTTTTTGAGAAAAACCTAGTCTTAAATTCCATTTGTCTAACTTACTGTCTAGGTGACATAGTGGGAAGTTACTTAATCTCTCTAAAGCAGACTCACCTGTAGAATTGGGAAAATAGTACTACCTACTTTACAGAGTTGTGAGGATTTAAATGAGATAATATGAGTATTAGAGAATGGTTGGAACATAACTGGTACTCAGTAGAGGTCAGTTATTATATTAATATTAAAGCAAATAGAGAGTGTACCATAGCAAGTTTGATGATTAAAATAAAGTCAGCATCTAAAACAAAATTTACTCTGTGATGGTCAAGGGAAAAAAGTTTACCTTGCAAGGAAACATAGATTTACTCATTGTCATCAGACAATGGCGACTCATTAGTTCTGCTTAAAGTAATTTCTAAATTTACTTGATTGTGAAATCTCATTATGAAAGCGTTGATAGGGCAGTGTCTTTTTGGAGTTTTGTTTATTTCAACAACTTACAGAACATAGTGTTTTTAACCAATGAATTTTTAAACAAAGGAAAAGGTCTCTTTAACCAATAAGATTCCCTTTCTCCCCTCAGATATCCCCTCAGTGAGACCTGCCCAGGGAATGCTCTCCAAAATTGCAAATCCCCACCCAAGCCTGGCATGCTTCAGTTTCTTTCCTTCTTTCCTTTCCCCTCATCACTGATTACCATCCAATACTTATATAGTATGTTTATTTCTCTATTGTCCTTCTTCTAACACTAGAATAAAAACTCCCTGGGGGCAGGGATATTTGATTTTTCCCCTGCTCTATCTCCAATACCTAGAACACTGCTGTAAGAAAGTTATTGCCTAAGAAGTCTTTGTTGAGTGAATAAGGGAACAGTTCTAGTTTTGAGAAATTCTTTTATATATTTTAGTTGTGGTGGTAATATTCATCCTTCCCTTCAATATCTGTGTGGTAGGAATAACTCAATTTTAGACTAGTATCCTGCCCAATAAACACTCACTGTTTTATGTAGCAAGGTATGCAGCATGCTAATACTTTTTTTCTTTGCCATTTATTAAGGGTTCATTCTGTGCTGCGGATATAAGATTAGTAGAACATCCCTTCTTGTAGGGGATGGAGGGGCAGACACCTTATATACAAATATATATGGTAATGGATGCAGTCTGTAAGAGAGGCTAGCATAGAGGGCCCTGGTGGGCAGATGGGAAGACTTCCGGGGGATGCCATATTGAACTGAGCCTTGAAGAATGAGTAAAGGAAGTCAGGCCCCAGGGAAGAACTGCATCCCGGCAAGCTTCAACTGCACAATGGCTTTTTCTTCTGGTCCTCTGTTATATGAGTACTTTGCTACCCTCACTTTAAAACATATTTTTGTGTGTGTCCACTGAATTCATTGGACTTTTTCTCAGGTGTTCTTATCGAAATTACCACGACATTTTGGTTAGACTGTCTACAACAGGAAAGACTAATCAGAAAATTTAGAAGTTCTGTTTATACTTTTATTATGGCCTAATACATGTTTTGGAAGTAATGATTTTTCTTTTCATTATAGTCGTTATGGTTTAAGGTACATAGAAAACAATCACAATTGAAGGATGCTGATTTATTTTCCTTTTTTGTGTTTTGGACATAGGAGATTATTACTGAGTTAAGCGTGTTCTCTAAAGAGTAATGGAGCCATATTAAGTAATTCTTCAGAATCTGATTTTTGCCATGATTACACCCTATTATTCTTAGTTTCATGTCTTCAGTAAGGTCACCACATTTACCAAGACTCCATCCTGAGGATAGTTAAAGTTCAGGTATCTTCACTCAAAAATCAGCTGAAAAGCACTAGATTTTTTTGGGGGGGGGGTTAGCAGGGGATACTTTATTATGTTTTTTTTTTTAATTAAACATATAATGTAACTCCACCACCCTCTCCGGACACCCCTCCCCCATCCCCCCCTCAGTTTGTTTTATGACATTAAGAGTCTCTTGGTTTGTCTCCCTCCTGATCCCATCTTGTTTCATTTATTCTTTTCCTACCCCCTTAACCCCCACCCCCATTGCATCTCCACTTCCTCATATTAGGGAGATCATATGATAGTTGTCTTTCTCCCATTTACTTATTTCGCTAAGCATAATACCCTCTAGTTCCATCCATGTCGTTGCAAATGGCTAGATTTCATTTCTTTTGATGGTTGCATAGTATTCCATTGTATATATATACCACATCTTCTTTATGCATTCATCTGTTGATGGACATCTAGGTTCTTTCCATAACTTGGCTATTGTGGACATTGCTGCTATAAACATTCGGGTGCACATGCCCTTTCGGATCACTACGTTTGTATCTTTAGGGTAAATACCCAGTAGGAAAAGCACTAGATTTTATCTGCCCTTTCTTCTTTGAGTAAATTAAACAGAGGAAATATTGGTAAACTCTTTATTTATTGTGACATATTAAAATAAATATTAAGATGACCCTGGAAGCAATCCACATTATGGAAAGGGGGGAAAAAAAGGCATCTCTGCCCTACCTTGCATATGAACTATAACATATCTGTGTATCCAGTAACTCAGGTCATGTTCCAAACAGGCTGCCTCCACTATCTATTCATCTACTGTTCCCCTAATACTCTGAATATAGGCACTATTTATGCACCAGAATTACAAAGATTAATAAAACACATCTTCGTATTAACTCTTCACTATCTGGTATAGCTTTCTCATGTTGAATAATACCGCAAAAGTTCTAATAAATGCATGGTTTGATTTAACAGAACAAGTTGTGGAAAACGAAATAGCACATTGGATAGTAGATGCCACACTGGAAAGGAGTGGTAGCTGGTACTCTGTTTCATACCCAGCAGCAGAGCAATAGTGCATCATAATGGATCTTACCTGGGTTTTTAAGGCATAGGGACCCTTCTGCCTCTTACTTGTACTGGTTGTATGCTAGTAAGTGAGTTAGTGAATATCTTCAAGCCTCAGTTATCTCATTTTCAAATTAAGATGAGTAGATCACTCCATGGGGTTGTTACAAGGATTAAGTGGAATAAGATGGGAAAGTGAGGTTTAGCTCGCTGCCTGTCTCTTTTGAACTCTTTCCTGCATTAGATCTTATTTCTGCAATTGGTTACACTAATGTTACATTTAACAGTGGTGTTTGAAAGTATAATAATCCCTCCAGTTTGGCAATACATGTAGAATATTCATTTTCAGGCTGGCAGGTTTGTGGTGGTTATGCCGTGACATTGTTTCTCACTGTTCTAAAGCAAAAGAACTTTATAACTAAAATATTTACTTGATCATGGAAGTGCATCTCTTGGGGCTGAGGACATCAATGAACGTGAGATCTAAGTGTAAAAGTGCAGTAAGTACTTGGCTGACCTTCCACGCTCATTCTTTTTGCACCCTTGTTAATCTGTAAATAAGATCCTGTCATTCTCGTCCCTTAATTTGCAAATCTTGCAGAAGTCCCTTTGAAATTGGCCTGTAACACATCTGTCAACTAGTCCCCATTGCTTCTGCCTGCTGTTTAGACTACTTGAATGTTATTTATTAATGTCTGTGGGTTGCTGGAGCCACTCACTGAAATTTAGGGAGGGGCGATGTGAAGGTGGGGATTCTTTTGGTCCTCCTTGCGGTGCTGGCTGTTCACTTGATAGCTGTGGTTATTCCAAGAGCACCTGCTGTGACTATCCCTGAAGCTTCTTTCTATTGTTTTCTATTTTCGGGCTGCTGTCTACATTTTACTCATTGTCACCTCAGATCCACCGGCGATAGCTATTTCCATCCTTGGATTTGTATGCTTCTAATTGAAGCTCCCTATTTTTCTTTTTGAAGTCTCTCCATCTCTTGAACAATTTTAGACAACGTACAATACAGCCAGCTTTGAATCTTCTAACATAATAGCTTTTTCCTTTTAACGTGAGCCCACATTCAGTGGGATTCCATTTTTCACTTTGGATCATCACACATAATCCTCTTATAACCTTTCTCTCGAAATTGCAGATGGTGTTTGTAAATATTGCATGCATGGTTTTTTATAAATAAACTTCTCAAAATTTAGTCTGTGATTTAAAAACAAAACAAAACAAGTTTCTAGCCTCCAAGACATAACTTAAAAAAATTACTTGACTGGTAAAATTGTTATTCGTGCTCTTGAGAGGAAGATAGTTCAATCTTTTATTGGCCTGTAGAATAAAAGCATTACTGCTGTAGACCCCATGTGTCTCCCCCAAGTTCCTATGTTGAAACATAATACTCAGCGTGACGGTATTTGGAGATGGGGCCTTTGGGAGGGGCTTAGGTAGGAAGGGTGGAGCCCTCATGAATGGGGTTAGTGCCTTTATAAAAGGGGCTCCAGAAGGCTTCCTCACCGCTGCCTCCCTGCCGTGTGAGCACGTGGTGAAAAGATACCATTTGTGAGCCAGGAAGCCCTCTGTCACTAGACTCCGAATCTGCCAGTGCTCTGATGTTAGACTTCCCAGCCTCTGTTGTTTATAAGCATCCCAGTTTATGGTATTTTATTAGAGTAGCATGAACGGACTAAGACAATTACTATATAGCAAAAAGAATTCCATGCGTATATTTGGATGTATAATCTGTGCTAACCTAGTAGTTTATTTTCTGTTCCCTGTCATGGAAACTTTCTGCACTGGCCTTTTGGACAATGACCAGCTGGAGAAAGAAGAGGAATATCAACCTCCAACATAAAGCTGGAAGGGGAAAGACATAATATTTACATCAGTAAAGTGTTTTGTAAGAAAACATGATGACTTTTTTTACTGTTCATTTTCTAGAAATCTTACTGCTATTCATGTTGAGCATACCCAGGCTTTCTCTGATGGTGACTCTATTTCTGTTTTCTGTGACCATAACATTTTAACATATAATGTTGAGAATTTGATTATCTTTTCATAAGTAAGTTATGGCTCTTTTCCAAGATTTGTAAGCAACAGAATATTGGTTTAAATATGTGCCATTTGGGGGCACCTGGGTGGCTCAGTGGGTTAAGCCTCTGCTTTGGGCTCAGGTCATGATCTCAGTGTCCTGGGATCGAGCCCCGAGTCGGGCTCTCTGCTTAGCGGGGAGCCTGCTTTCTCCCCCTCTCTGCCTTCCTTTCTGCCTACTTGTGATCTCTCTCTCTGTCAAATAAATAAATAAAATCTTTAAAAAAAAATAAAGTATGTGCCATTTGGATGTGACAGTACAGTTCCTCTAAGGGAAACAGATAAGGCCTACTAATTAAAGTAAGTTGAGGGGCACCTGGGTGGCTCAGTTGGTTAAGCAGCTATCTTCAGCTCAGGTCATGATCCCAGGGTCCTGGGATCGAGTCCTGAATTGGGCTCCTTGTTCAGTGGGGCACCTGCTTCTCCCTTTGCCTGCTGCTCTCCCTGCTTGTGCTTTTCCTCTCACTCTCTGACAAATAAATAAGATCTTTAAAAAAAAGTTGATAATAACTCCACAGTTTCTGTAGTATTGGCAAAGAAGCTATTGGTATTAGATTGTTTTCTGTGTATGTGTGTATGTGTAGGTTTTTCTTTTGGTGGCTTCTAGCTTAAGATTTTTATTCTGGGGCACCTGGGTGGCTCAGTGGGTTAAAGCCTCTGCCTTCGGCTCCAGTCATGATCCCAGGGTCCTGGGATCCAGCCCCGAATTGGGCTCTCTGCTCAGCGGGAAACCTGCTTCTCCCCCCTCTCTCTGCCTGCCTCTCTGCCTAACTCTGATCTCTGTCTGTCAAATAAATAAATAAAATATTAAAAAAAAAAAAGAATGCTTCATCCTTTGTAAGCGTTGCAGTTTAAAATAAAAAAGAAAAGACTTTTATTCTGTTAAAAGTTCTCAAAGTTTTTTCTTCATTTTATACAATATAGAATTATGCACCACTTTCTCTTTCTCCACAATGTTTATTCACTCCCTTTGACAACTCAGTTCAGATATTCCTCTTGGTGCTTTTAAATTGCTTATATTTGCAATAATCCCTCCACTTGATCATTTAATAAATTCAGTAACATAGCCCTTGAGAAACTGGACAGTGTATAGACAGACTTCAGTATTCTGCCCATATTATGAATTGAACATGACTAAAAATAATAGACTATTTTTTTCTGATATAGTTTAACTCACTATTTTATTAATACTTAAAAAGATGATGTTACAGACTTCAGCATAGGGAAAGTCTATGGTTAGGGCCTTTCAAAGCTTGCATGGAACTTTACTATTCATTATTACTGGTGGCACTTGGCTTTATATTTCAATACTAGAAGAATGAAGTCATTTACTCAAGAAATAAAACGGTATTTTAATATTCATACAAGGAATGTATGTTTCAGAAGATTGTTTATTTGAAACAGAATGGAAATTGGAAAGCAACTTTTCACTGTCCTTGGCCCTGTCCTTGAACTTTTATCTGACTAATGGAAATGTTATGGTGGTTTAGGTCATCCTATTTAGAAATATCTTAGGGTACTTTGACTTTCGCTTCAAGGCACTCATCTGCTGTTGTGGCTAAAGGAAATAGAAAGCCCTGCTGACCATCCAGATTTAAATGTTATTTACTTCTATTTCAACCAGATACAATTAGGATAAAAATATCTAGCTTTAGTATGGGCTATAAGGGTAGTTTGGGATTATTGCATCGGGATCCTAAGTGGTTTTCCTGATTTCAGCCTTGCTTCCCTATAATCCTATTTCTACTCTACAGCTAAAATGAGATACTTATTTCTTTAAAGGAGAAATATTTTGGGGGAAAGGTATTTAGAAAGTAAAAGGGAATAGCCTTTCATATGATACCATCTAGAATGCAATACCATAAACGTCTTGTCGTATTTGCTTCCATATTTTTTATTTGCTTGAATGAAAATCACTGAATTGTTTTTGCAAAAATAAATATAATACCTGCAATTGTAAAAAATCAAAAAAGTGCTGCATCTGCAAGGTTTCAATGCAGTAAACAAAACATTCTGGGTATTTTAAGTAGAGAGGGATTTAATTCCAGGAATTGGGGCCTTACCAAGTCCCCCAGAGGTTGGGGGAGTACAAATCAGAGGTCACCAGTGGACTGTCCATGTTCTGGTGCCATCCAGGGGTCAGGAGGATGATGCTGTTCCTAGAAACACATCTTTTGCTGTCACAGCTGTCTCTTACCTGCAAACACTTTTGAGAATGGCTCATGGATATATATATATTTTTTCATTCTTTTGGTTTGAGAATGTCTGTCTCTTGTCTATATACACAAATAATTTGGCTGAATATCATACTCTTGAGTCCCATTTTCCTTCCCTCCAAATTTTGTTCCATTGTCTTCTGGCTTTTTTATTATGGAAAAATCTGAGAACAGCCTGATTTTTCCATGTTGCCTTTTCTAGTGATTCTTTCTTTATCCTTGAAGTAAAATAATGGCTTAGTTTTCCCTATACCCAAATAGAACAATTACTATTTAACCATGTAATTTAGATTTTTTTATCCTCACCTATTGGTGCCCTCTGTCTTTATGTTTTTTGACATAGCACATCCCATATAATAGCTAATGTTTCTCAGATCAAATGTAAGAAGATTAAGGAAGGCTTTTAACTTTTCAGTTCCACATTTATTTTTATACCTTATGAGATGCTGGGTTTCCCACCGTATGGTGGATGAGCAGTTTTTGAATGACATGAGCTTCTGTCCTCTGGAATAGAAGGTTGGAATGGGTGACCCTTAAGTTCCTTCCCAGCCTGTATAGTCCTTCATTAGTACTTTGTGACTTCCAGTATTAGTCCATACCTGGCAGTTTCACCATATTCTGGTGAAATCCTTTGGTAATTATGTTTGATGTAATAAAAATGAATGAACTAATTCCAGTTCTTGAAAATCTTTTAAATGAATTTTTAAATGAAATTTAAATGAAAATCTTTTAAATGAATTTCTGGATCAACTCATCTTTCAGAAATTTCCTTTAAGAGTTTTAAGTTTCTGAGAAGACTACTAAACTTGACTGTTGTTCATGTGGGATCTGCAGTAAAGTTGTAACAGAATCTTTTATGGCTATTTTTCCTCACCCTACATTGTTTTTTGAAGTCTGAAAGCTCCAGATTTGTGAGTATTTTCTATTAAGTAGACCAATTTTGGTTATTACTTAAATTTTCCTCAGAAAATTTTATTGCCAAGTGATTTATCTGAATTTTATATATTATAGTTTCATGTAAGATTTTATTTGGGGGAATAAAATGGCTTTCTTGAATTTAACAGCTTAGAACCATGAATCTAGTTCATATCCCTTTACAATGAGGAAACTAAGAATCAGTGAAGTAGCTAAGGATCAGGAACACCCTGTTCCTAATTGTTTGCTTTTTAAGCCACACAGTGCTGGGAAACAAAAGCTCAAATCATTCTTCATTAAAAATTTGTCATTTTATATACGTATCTTTAAATGCTAGACAATATATATTTTTAAAATAATGACTATGGTATTTGCCAAATGGATTTTCTAATTTAATCATTCTTTCTGTATTTATTAGTTGCCATTCTACTAAGGAAATGCTTTCTCTTCTTTCCATCTATTTTTAAATTTATTTTTGTGTATGTCAGTATGGACTCATGACTTCCTATTGTGCTCGATGGGTTTTGTGCCATTACCGTTATTTATTTCCATGCCTGAATTCTTAGATCATCCAATAGTAGCTCTCTCAGGTTAGTTTCTCTATTCTTCTGATATGTCCACATCATTCTTTTTTTTTTTTTTTAAGATTTTATTTATTTATTTGACAGAGAGAAATCACAAGTAGGCAGAGAGGCAGGCGGGGGGGGGGATGCAGGCTCCCTGCTGAGCAGAGAGCCCGATGCGGGGCTCGATCCCAGGACCCTGGGATCATGACCTGAGCCAAAGGCAGAGGCTTTAACCCACTGAGCCACCCAGGCGCCCCTGTCCACATCATTCTTAAGCACTTCTCTACTTTCTGGCTAATGAAATATCCCAAAAATATGTTCTTTCCTTTCCCTAGCCTTGAAGTAAGCCCTTTCTGCAAGAAGGCCTAAGTTCCTTTAAACGGAGCATAGAATTTAGAAATCAAGATCTGAGTGTTAGTGGCAGTTTACATCGTACTTATTTCTGTATCTCTTCCTATTGAAAACCATAGTGTCACTCTGGTATTCTTCATTTCAGTCTAACACCACAAGTTTTGTTCAGATTTTCTCCCTTTTCGGAGAATGGGAAACCTGGCTCCCATTATCCTAAGTATATTTACTTAATAGATCAGTGACGTTTTTAAGACTCACTTCGCAGATGACATGATGCTTTATATGGAAAACCCAAAAGACCTCACCTCCAAACTACTAGAACTCATACAGCAGTTCAGTAATGTGGCAGGATACTAAATCAATGTACAGAAATCAGTTGCTTTTTTCTACACTAGCAATGAAAATACAGAAAGGGAAATTAGAGAATTGATTCCATTTACTATAGCACCAAGAACCATAAGATACCTTGGAATAAACCTAATCAAAGAGGTGAAGATCTGTACTTGAGAAACTACAGAACACTCATGAAAGAAACTGAAGAAGACACAAAAAGATGGAAGAGCATTCCATGCTCATGGATCAGAAGAATAAACATTGTTAAAATGTCTATACTGCCTAGAGCCATCTATACTTTCAATGCCATCCTGATCAAAATTTCGCCGGTATTTTTCAAAGAGCTAGAACAAACAATCCTAAAATTTGTATGGAACAGGAAGAGACCCCAAATTGTTAAGGAAATGTTGAAAAAGAAAAACAAAACTGGAGGCATCATGTTTCCTGATTTCAAGCTTCACTACCAAGCAGTGATCACCAAGACACAATACTGGCACAAAAACAGACACATAGACCAGTGGAACAGAGTAGAGAGCCCAGACCCACAACTCTATGGTCAGCTAATCTTCGACAAAACAGAAAAAAATACACAGTGGAAAAAAGACAGTCTTTTCAAAAAATGGTGCTAGGAAAATTGGACAGCTATGTGTAGAAGAATGAAACTCGACCATTCTCTCACACCATACACAAAGATAGACTCGAAATAAAAGACCTCAATGTGAGGCAGGAATGCATCAAAATCCTAGAGGAGAACATAGGCTATAACCTCTTCGACATCGGCCACAGCAACTTCTTTCAAGACATGTCTCCAAAGGCAAAGGAAACAAAAGCGAAAATGAACTTTTGGGACTTCATCAAGATCAAAGCTTCTGCATGGCAAAGGAAATAGTCAGCAAAACAAAGAGGCAACCCACGGAATGGGAAAAGATATTCACAAATGACAGTACAGACAAAGAGCTGATATCCAAGATTTATAAAGAACTCCTCAAACTCAACACACACAAAACAGATAATCACGTCAAAAAATGGGCAGAAGACATGAACAGACAATTCTCCAAAGAAGACATACAAATGGCTAACAGACATGTGAAAAAATGTTAATCATCATTAGCCATCAGGGAGATTAAAATCAAAATGACATTGAGATATCACCTTACACCAGTTAGAATGGCCAAAATCAACAAGACAGTAAACAACGTGTGTTGGAGAAGATGTGGAGAAATGGGAACCCTCTCACACAGTTGGTGGGAATGCAGGTTGGTGCAGCCACTTTGGAAAACAGTGTGGAGATTCCTTAAGAAATTAAAAATAGAGCTACCCCGTGACTCTGCAATTGCACTACTGGGTGTTTACCCCAAAGATACAGATGTAGGGCCATCTGTACCCTAATGTTCATAGCAGCAATGGCCACAGTCGCCAACTGTGGGAAGAACCAAGATGCCCTTCAACGGGGGAATGGATAAAGATATGGTCCATATATACAATGGAGTATTATGCCTCCATCAGAAGGGATGAATGCCTATCTTTTGTATCAACATGAACGGGACTGGAAGAGATTATGCTGAATGAAATAAGTCAAGTGGAGAGTCAGTTATCATATGGTTTCACTTACTTGTGAAGCATAAGGAAAACACGGAGGACACTGGGAGATGGAGAGGAGAAGGGAGTTGGGGGAAATTGGAGGGGGAGACAAACCATGAAAGACTGTGGACTGTGAAAAACAAACTGAGGGTTTTGGAGGGGAGGGGGTTGGGGGGATGGGTGAGCCTGATGGTGGGTATTATGGAGGGCTCGTATTGCATGGAGCACTGGGTGTGGTGCATAAACAATGAATTTTGGAACACAGAAAAACAATTAAATTAAATTAAAAAAAAAAAGACACTAGTTTCCCCAGATTCACAGTACCAGCTCACCTAGTATTTTTGCTGCTGCCTGGCAGGGGACGCCCTTTGGAAGGGGGTTGGGAGTGAGCCTTGCCCCGCTCAAGGACTCCCTAGGAGAGGTTAGGCAGGGTGGTTAGCGTACTTGCCTGCAGTGGCCAGGGTACAGATAGGGCCCAGTGCTCTTCCCTATAGGGTATTCTGTGGTCTCTATGGCTGCCAAGAGCAAAATTGAGAATCCGTGGCTGGCACATGAACCCACCCTCTTCTTTTTGCAGACCCCATTTCCTTTCCTCACTTAATCCTTTACTCTTGCTGCCTTGGGCTCGCTGTTTTCTAGGGTGTCTGAGCTAGGTAGGTAAGATAGCTTTCTCTGTCTTTAAAAGCTAAGGAAAATATTGAAAACAAAACAAGAAAAGGAAAAAAAGCGAGAGTGAGAGAAATTAAAAACAAACCAGAAACCACTTAAGTTTTCTCAAGAATTATACCAAGTAAGAAATAAAGCCAGAGTTAAGTGTTACACCCAACTTTAAGGAGCATCAGGGACACAGAGAGGAACAGCCTGGGCTCTCCAGATAAATGCAGTGACCACAGCAGAGGGCCAAATACAAGAGCAGATTAAGGTGAAGCCATATTAGGAACTGATACCCCAATTTTTTTTTTTTTAATTTGACAGAGAGATCACAAGTAGGCAGAGAGGCAGGCAAAGAGAGGGGGGGAGGGGGAAGCAGGCTCCTCGCTGAGCAGAGAGCCCGATATGGGACTCGATCCCAGGACCCTGAGATCACGACCTGAGCCAAAGGCAGCGGCTTAACCCACTGAGCCACCCAGGTGCCCCCTGATACCCAAATTTTAACAATGATCTTTACATAGTGATAGATCTCCTTGACACCCATATTTTTTATGTAAATATATTAATATAAAAAACAGCCATTTATACATATGTGAACTTTATATGTTTATAAATGTTTGCACCAAAAAGTGATTTAAGAAGTAAGAAAAAATTTTTGGTATTATTTATTCACAGGTATATCTTAGAAGTTCTTTGCTGTTCATTTTATTGCTGTCCAAACAGAAACAGTACAATCTGTTCTTTTTTTCTTTGCTACCACATTGTAGGAAATGATCCCATCTGCTATTCAGTGTTGTATATAAGAGTGCTTGTGTGTTTTTAGTTTAGGTGTAAATATTTAAAACTACCAGGATTTTTTCAGGAAGTTATTCACAATAGCCTCATTCATCTTAAAGAGTTTTACTATTTAAAAAAAATTGATACTAAGGTTAGCTTTATATGAGCATAAGAAGATGTAGTTACCTTGAAAAATGTATGTTACTGTATTTGAGTTTTAACATAATAGGGCATTGCCTATATTCTTTTCACTTTGAGCAAACATTAAAATAACCTTTTTGGTTATATTTGACCCAACCAATGTATTCTTAGGATATAATTTTACAGTTAACAATATCCTGTGTAGGCTGTGGAGAGATAGCTAAGGATTTGATTTTTTAATTTCTCAAACTAGTAGTTTAAACATGCTAGATTTCTGTTTCCAGCAATATACCTATAATAATTTGGGTCGGCAGTGTGCTAACAAAATGATGGGACTTTATATTTGCCTAGGTTCTGAGTATAACAGAGAAGTATAGCAAATTTGGAAAACAGATGTTTGTGGTCAAAGTAATCCTGTGTTCTTAACCCAGTGAAAATTTTAATAATGCTTGCTCTTTGTTAATATAAAATGACCTTTAATCCCATAAATGGATATTGTGTATGCACCCTGGACTTCTGTTTACTATTTTTGCTCATGGTACTTTATGCTGCTATTTTTATCCCTACTTTTAAATATCCAGCAGTCATCCGTTTTGAGCTAGTGATCCATTTTATGAATTGCACATATGATGCAACACAAGGAAAAAATACAAATTTAGGTTATTTTAATGGACGTGGTAGGCTAAAATGATGAAAATGTTACCTGAGACAGGCTCTGTCACAAATTGAAAAATAGCTGGGGTGTACCGACCAACATTATATTTATAGGGATTATGGAACCTTCGAAAGTATAATAACTATTTGTAAGTCAGTATTACATTTCATATTTGTGAAACATTTTTGAAAAAAAATATTCTCAAGAATTCTCTTCTTACATCCTCTACTCCCATCAAATAGTGGACATACTTCCTCCATAAACTTCCCAGGATGGCCATGGCTCCATGGAATACACTTTGAGATATATTAATATAGGGGAAAGTACAGTGATTGTGATCTGGAGCTTGTGGCAATAGATAGTTTGAAAGTTCTGACTGTTCTCAAAATAGAAGCAGTGAGGCTATTATGATACAGCGAATATCTTGAAATGTTAAAAGAAATGATCAAAGATGGAAGTTTTGCAGCAGAGCTGTCTTTTATATGGATGGAATGGATGTTTTGGGGAAAAATGTAAAGTAAAACCAACATTTTCAAAGAAACAGAACAGTGCCAGGATTTAAGATTGTGAGACAGAGTTGTATGCTTTTTTTTTTTTTTTTTGAGGCTAGCGAAAGCAGAGTTTTTAAATTGTTTCTACTCTTGAAAAATCCAGATATCTGGTTACTAGATATATCTAAAGTCCATAGTTTGAGTTATGCCTTTCCTGTATGAATTTCTGTGACACTTAAGAAATACCTTTCCAAAGACATTGACTACACACTGTATGTGTGATGTCTGTATCTTTATCTCACCTATAGACTTTCAGCTTGTTATAAGAACAATAAGAACAATGATAGTTAATGCATCTTTGTATCAGCCTTAGTGCCTAAAACATTGCCTTAGATATAGCCAGATAGTCAATAAATGTTTATTAATGAATGAATAAGTGGAAGAATCTCTCCTGCCATTTCTCTTACTTTGCAGTCTCCACAGTATTGAAATACAAGGATAGGCTTGAAAACTAAAATAACTTTGTTGTTACACAGTCAACCAGAAGATTGTTGTTTTACTTTTCAATGTTTTTATCCACTGAGGAAAAAGTTGTTCTAATATATATCCTCCCAACTATAATCTTCTACTTTAAGCAACCATTAGTTATAGTATGTTCCTTTTTTTTTTTAAAAGATATATTTATTTGAAAGAGGAGACAGAGCAAGCAGGGAAAGGGGGAGAGGGAGACAGACAGACTCCCCATTGAGCATGGAGCCTGATATGGGGCTCCATCCCAGGACCCTGAGACCATGACCTGAGCCAAAATCAAGAGTGAGGTGCTTTACTGACTGAGTCACCTATATATATAGGCTCCCCTATAGTAGGTTCTTTTAAAATTGGTTTGATAAAAACAGATGTTTTTATCAAAGAGATGAAAAATTAGACAACAGTGAGAAAATAGTTTACCTTCTGCCATGATGGAGTAACAGATACTGTCTGCCTTAAATAACCATACTAAACAGTGGTTTTCAGATAATAGATAGCACATGTCAGTGATCCCTTAGAGAAAGGGGGAGGGCAGGCTGTGTGGAAATCAAGATGTGAGCCCTATGATTGCCCCAACTTAATGCCTATAGGGAGTTTCCAGGCCACAGTGCTGGAGGGGGGGGGGCAAAGAATGTTCTTTATTCTTGCTAAGTTGATGAAGTAGAATTCAGAGTTTGAGGAGGGGTTAGAATTTGTGTGGAAAAATACTGAAGAGGTGGGAGCTGCACAGAGAGAAAGCTGTAGAGATCTGCTGAATCCTCTTGAGTTGTTGGCCAAGAACTAGTCATTGCCTGTGTAGAAGAATACTATCTGAGGAAAGAAATAAAGAAAGGAGTAGGCAAAACAATCTTCAGAGCTCATACAGAGCTTGGAATAGTTTATTTTCTCACTGGAAAGAGTGAAAGATGTTATAATATACAGAACATCAGGTAGAATCCTCAGAAGGATATTGCCTCAGTAATGGAGACTAGCCCTAAGCTTGAGTTTATTCTGGTCATGCCATAATAAAGCTAACAAGTCAGCCTCAAATTAATTTAGTTTTGTTCTACTGTAAAGCCCAATGATAGTTAAAGGAATACAATGAACTCTGGATCCCAGTGACACAATTCATAATCTCCAACATCTAATAAAAAATTATGAGGCATACAGAAGCTGGAAAATTGGACCTTTAAACTGGAGAAAAAGGAATAGAAACTGAATTACATGTGGAAGAGATGATAGAGTTAGCCAATAATCATTAAAACAATTATAATAATTATTTTAATACGTATACTCCATTTGTTTAAGGAGGTGCAGGAAAACATGAACATGATGAGAAGAGGAGTGGAAAATACAAAAAAGGACTCAAATGCAACTTCTGGTATGAGAAATACCATATCTGAAATGAAAAAAAAATACCAAGTGGGCTTAACAAGATTACGTACTGTAGAAGAAAATATTAGTGAATTTGAAGATACAGACTTAACTATCTCATATAAATCAAAGTAAAAAGTTGATGCTTTGCTCATTTTTTTTTTCAATGAGCTGTGGGATAATATCACACTTAAGACACATGTATAATTGGAATCCCAATAGGAGGAGAGCAAGAAAGAAGAGAAACAGAGAATGTATTTGAAGAAACAATGGCCACAATTTTTCCAAATTTGATGAAAACTAAATGTACAGATCCAGGAAGCTCAATCAACCCCAAGCAGAAGAATCATAAAGAAAATGGCACTAAGACACATTAAGATAAACTTGCTAAAAACCCGTGGCATAGAGAAAATCCTAAAAGCAGCCAGAGAAAAAAGACAAATTATATGTGGAACAAAGAAAAGTGTCACAGCAGACCTCAACAGAAACCATGGTGGCCGTAAGACAATGGGGTGACATCATTAAATTGCTGAAAGGAAAAACCTGTTAATCTAGAATTGTATGCCCAGCAAAAATATTTTTCAAAAATGAAGGTAAAATGAAGACTTTCAGACAAATAAATGCTGAGAAAACTCATTACCAAGAAACCTAAACTGAAAGAAATATTAAAGGAAGCTCTCAGAGTGCCTGGGTGGCTCAGTCAGTAAAGCAGCTGCCTCTGGCTCCGGTCATGATCCCAGGGTCCTGGGATGGAGCCATGCATTGGACTCCTTGCTTGACAGGAAGTCTACTTCTCCCTCAGCCCCTTTACCCCTGCTCATTCTCACTTGCACTCTTCTGTCTCTCAAATAAATAAATAAAATCTTAAAAAAAATAAAGGAAGCTTTCCAAGCTAGAGAAAAATAGGACCAGATGAAAATTTAGAAGTATAGAAAGGAATGAAGAGCATCAGAAATAGTATGTGGGGAAATACAGAAGACTTCTTTTTTCATATTATTTTTACAAACTTAAAGGATAATGGGTCCTTAAAAGCAAAACTAATAGTGTGTTGTGGAGCTTATAACATATGTGGAAAAAAAAATGTAAGATAGCAATAGCAGAAATGAGAGGGTTTTGGAGGGAACTGGATGCTTACCATTATGAGATTCTTTTTTTTTTAAATTAAATATTTTTATTTCTTTATTTTAGAGACAGAGAGAGAGTGGCGGGGGTGGGAGAGGTGCAGAAGGAGAGGGAAACAAGGAGAGTCCCTGCTGAGTAGAGAGCCCACCGCAGGCCTCATCCCAAAACCCTGAGATCATGACCTGAGCCGAAATCAAAAGTTGAATGCTCAGCTGACTTGACCCACCCAGGCACCAGAAACCATTGTGGGATTCTTACACTGTACATGAAAAGAAATCTGAGTGTGCACTGTAATAAATATGTATATGATAAACAATAGAGAAGCCACTTTAAAAATTACAAAACACTAAGCAACAGACACATAGGGGCACCTGGGTGGCTCAGTTGTTAAGCCACTGCCTTCAGCTCAGGTCATGATACCAAGGTCCTGGGATCGAGTCCCACATCAGGCTCCTTGCTCAGCGGGGAGTCTGCCTCTCCCTCTGTCTCTGCCTGCCACTCTCTTGTGATCTCTCTCTCTGACAAATAAATAAAATCTTTAAAAAAAAATCTTAAAAAAAAAGTAACAGACACATAACCCATAAGCCAATAATAGAGATTAAATTGAATGCTAAAAGATATTCATTTAATTTCAAAGAAGGCAAGAAAAAGAGAGGAAAAGTGACAAAGGACAGGTGAGACCAATCAAAACAAATAGGAAGATGGTAGGTTTAAACCTAATCATATTGATAATGACATTAATGTAAATGTTCTAAATACTCCCTTTTGGTTACTGGATAAATAAGCACAGTCCAATTATTTACTGTCTCTGAGAAACCTGCTTTAAATATAAAGATACAAATGTGTTAAAGGTAAAAGAATGGGAGGAGATATACCATGCAAATATTAATCAAAAGATGGCTAGAGTTGTTATATTAATATCAGACAAAATAGACTTCAGAACAGGGACTGTTATAAGGGGTAAAAAGTACTTATAATAAAGTGGTCCATTCATTAAGAAGATCTAAAAATCCTAAATGTGTATGAGCTAATAACAGATTTAAAATAGATGAAGCAAAAACTAATCTGAATGGAGAAATGGTTAAATTTACAAATCTATTTAGAAATTTCAACACCCCTTTCCCAGTAACTGCTGGAACAAGTAGAAAACCATTAAGGATATTGTGACTTGATTTCCACTGTTCATCAACCTGATCTAACAGAAATTTGCAGAGTGCTCAATCCAACAACAGGAGAATACCCATTCTTTTCAAATATATTTCCCAAGATAGACCATAGTCTGTGTAATAGTCAGGTCACAATAAATATAATATCTTGGTTTTTGACTGCTGTAACAAATTACCAAAAATGTAGTAGCTTGAAACAACACAGTTTTATTCCCTTACAGTTCTGGATGTCTGAAGTCCAGAATGGGTTTCACTGGATTAAAATTAAAACTGTTGGCAAGGCTCTGCTCCTTCTGGGAGGCTCTAAGGGAGAATCTGTTTCCTTGCCTTTTCTAGCTTCTAGAAGTCATCCACAACGGCCGCAATGTTTGGGTGAGTTTTTACTCATAGCGCCATCTTTTTGGCTCTGTTTTCTGCTATGCTCTTCCACTTAGAGGACTCTTGTGGTTATATAAGGCCTACCTGGATAATCTGGGATACTCTCTCCAGCTTAAGGTTGGCTGGTAAATAAATTTAATTCTACTTGAAATCTTAATTCCCCTTTTCCATGTAAGGTAACATATTTCCAGGTTCTGGCTGTCAATTAGAATGTGGAACTTATTAAAGGGGAGCATTATTCCACCTACTACATTTAAAATGATTGAGATCGTGTAAAGTATATTCTCTGGCCACAAGGAAATTAAATTAGAAAAAAATATCAACACATTCGAGGGTCCACACTGTATCCTAGAAGCTGGGGCCATTGCTGGCACATAGCTGGAGTTGAACATGTATTTGTTAAATGAATGAATATTAAGTATTTAGTAAGATAATAAATGTTTCCTGAACCCAATACATTGAACAGATAACTTTGTGTGCTTTAGAAAGAAAGCTGTTTCATTTTTTTAAAGATTTTATTTATTTATTTGAGAGAGAGAGTGTGAGGTGGGGAGAGGAGCAAAGGGAGAGGGACAGCAGGCACTGCTCTGAGTGCGGAGTCCAAGGCAGGGTTCAGTCATGACCTGAGCCAAAATCAAGAGTTGGATGCTTAACCCACTGAGCCACAAGCGCCCCTAAAAAAAAAAAAAAAAATCTGTTTTAAATTATATGACTAAGTTAAAGGAAATGAAAAAAAAATGCTATCTCTATAAATACAAAAGAAATATTAAAAAAACAATTCAGAGCAGTCTTTAAAGATTTTATAAACAAATATACTTTATTTGTAAACATGGTATGCAAAAAGATGAACATTTTCAGAAAGAAATTCCATGTACATTGCTGAACGTTAGCATATGTGTCGTTAAGCAAAACGCCCAGCGTTAAGTCCTTAATTATCCATTTCGGAAAAATATGAGCAGCACAGGTTCAATAAATTAAGGTCACCTGACTCAGCTGTTCCTCTTACATTTAGAAAAAAACTGCCAGATTGTTACATTCTTGTATAACCTTCTTCATCTTCCCACATTTCCACGTGTGGTTCATGATGTTGCAAAATGCTATGAAATTGCAGTTCTAGTGTCTTCTAATGAGTGTCAGTTTTTCTCTGCTTCTTTCCCTAGACAGTGGGGCACAGTGGGAACAAGCGGGCTTGTTTTGAGTTCTGTCACTTTGTATGTGTGCACGTCCCTTCAACTGTCAGACTTCATTTAGTTCACTTGTAAAATAGGCCAATAATGCCTAGTTTGTTGTGTGGTCAGTAAAGGAAGGTACAGGAAAGCACTTCAGAGACGTAGTAGGATATTGGTAAATTTCTTCAGTCATAATGATAAATCAATGTTTTTTGGTGAAAAAGCACTGGAGTTGAAATTTTGCCCCCTCCAGTTATCAGTTGTTTGATCGTGGGCAGGTGACTTCACTCTTCTGAGCTGAATAAGTAATACCTGCCTCATAATTGTACCACTTCATAAATTTAAAGAATTAAAGGCTACACGTAGGAAATGTTCAGTAAAATTCAATTATAAAATGACTTTTAAAAGTACCTATATACATGAAATCAACTCAAAATGGAATAAAGACTTGAATGTAAGATGTGAAACCATAAAACTCCTAGAAGAAAACATAGGTAGTAAGCTCCTTGATGTTAGTCTTGGCTGTAATTTTTTTCTTTTTTCTTTAAAGATTTTATTTATTTATTTGACACAGAGAGAGATCATAAGTAGGCAGGAAGGCAGGCAGAGAGAGGAGGGAGCAGGCTCTCCGTGGAGCAGAGAGCCCGATGCGGGGCTCGATCCCAGGATGCTGGGATCATGACCTGAGCCGAAGGCAGAGGCTTTAACCCACTGAGCCACCCAGGCGCCCCTGTAATTTTTTTTCTTTATTTAATGCTGAAAGCAAGGCAACAAAAGCAAAAATAAATAAATGGAAATACATCAGACTTGAAAAGCTCTGTACAGCAAAGGAAACCATCAACATAATGAAAAGGCATTCTACTGAATGGGAAAGAATATTTGCAAATCATATATCTGATAAGGGGTTAATATCCAAAACATATATAGAACTCATTCAACTCAGTAGGAAAAAAAGCCCTAACAATCTGAAAAATGGCCAGAGGGAGGGCGCCTGGGTGGCTCAGTAGGTTGAGCATCTGACTCTTGGTTTTGTCTCAGGTCATGATCTCAGGGCCATGAGCTGGAGCTTTGGGTCCACCTCTGCACTCAGCAGGGAGTCTGCTTCTCTTCCTCTCCTTCAGCCCCAACCCTGCTCACACACACACACACAAACACACACACTCTCTCTCTCCCTAAAATAAATAAATTAATCAATCAATCAATCTGCCCAATCAATGGGCAGAGGAATTGAATAGACATTTTCCCAAAGAATACATAGGAATGGCCAATAGGTGCATGAATAGGTACTCAAATCACTCATCAACAGGGAAATGCAAATGAAAAGTACAGTGAGATATCGCCTCACCCCGGTTAGGAGGACGATTATAAAAAAGATAAGAGGAGCGCCTGGTTGGCTCAGTGGGTTAATGCCTCTGCCTTCGGCTCAGGTCGTGATCTCAGGGTCCTGGGATTGAGCCCCACATCGGGCTCTCTGCTCGGCGGGGAGCCTGCTTCCTCCTCTCTCTCTGCCTGCCTCTCTGCCTACTTGTGATCTCTGTCTGTCAAATAAATAAATAAAATCTTTAAAAAAAATAAAAAAGATAAGAGATAAGGAGCATTGGTGAGGATGTGGCGAAATTAGAATCCTTGTGCACTGATGGTGGGAATGTAAGATGGTGCAGCCATTACGGGAAACAGTATATGGTTCCTCAAAAAATTAAAATAGAATTACCACGTGATCCAGCAATTTCACTTTTGGGTATGTACCGAAAAGAATTGAAAGCAGGGACTCAAGAATATTCATAGCGGTATTATTCACAATAGCCAAAAGATGGAAACCCACCCAAATGTCAGTCAAGTAAGGAAATTCTAATCCATGTGATAACATGGATAAACCCTGAGGACAGTATGTTCAGTGAAGTAAGCCAATCAGAAAAAGAAAAAAATTTTACAATTTCGCTAACATGAGCTACCTGGAGTAGTTAAATTTCTAGACACAGAAAGTAAATTGGTCATCAGGGGCTGGGCGTAGAAGAGGTTGGGGGATTGTTTAAAGGATGTAGAGTTTCAGTTTTGCAAGCTTGAAAAGAACTCTGGAGATTGGCTGTACGACAATGTGAACGTAGTTCTCATGACCAAACTGTACACTTAAAAATGGCTAAGATGAGAAATATGTCTTTATAGGAAACCAGTTTTTATCTGCAATGCAAGCAAGGGGCAACTCATTAGGAGTATTAAAACACCATCTTTGGGGCGCCTGGGTGGCTCAGTGGGTTAAAGCCTCTGCCTTCGGCTCAGGTCATGATCCCAGGGCCCTGGAATCGAGCCCCGCATTGGGCTCTCTGCTCAGCGGGAAGCCTGCTTCTCTTCCTCTCTCTCTCTCTCTGCCTGCCTACTTGTGATCTCTGTCTGTTAAAATGAATAAAAATAAAATCTTAAAAAAAAATAAAACACCATCTTCGTGCTTTATATATTAGTCTCCAGACATTCATATCCTCCTTAGAATGTACCCCTGGTTTGAGCGGGAATGGAACGTATCTCTTGTTCATCTGATCTGTAATGGAATCTATAGGTTATACTGTATATTCTTTATGTTTCAAGATGCCTCTTTATTATTTTACCCCTTGGTTACTGTTTATTCCAACCCCTATTTATACCACAGATTCTCCAGAACCAAGGTCAGATGGTACAGATATTGTCACACATACTCTTTCTTAAGACAGCATTAAAATGCTGCTGTTACTGTTGAACTGTTCCTGTTTCCATGAGTTAACATATAAAAATGCATTATTCATGTAAGAAAATGCATTTCATATATTTTGCCAATTGTTATTATTGTTCTAGAGGGGCAAATAAATGAAAATGGTGGTAAAAAAATGGCTAAGATGGTAAGTTCCGTGGTATGTATATTTGACCCTAAGTTTTTAGAAAAACTTACAAAAATTGCATAAAGGTGTTTGTTATAATAGTGCTCAGAAACAACTGCTCTGATTTGGTTGTACTTCTAGATTTCAGGCAGGTTTAAAAATCAAAAATTGACTCAAAAATGCTCAAAAGATGAATATCATATTCATCTTTAAATATACATTTCCTAATCATAGAGTAGAGTTGGGTTTGGAGATGTAAAGTTTAGTGTGGGTCTGTGAAAAGCATCACAAAGTTCGTAGGGATTTGTCCTGATATCTTTCTAGTAGGAGTTCTTTCCAATTTTCATGGTTCATAAAGGGTTTGTATTTTTCCTTCCTCTCTCACAGGCCCGAATCTGTGTCATGAGCTGAATGCTCTCAGCTGGATAGAGTTAAGGGATGCATGTACAATGTTGTACCATGTCAAAATTTCTGGAAAAAGGAGATTTAAATTTTTGTACAAATGGCTGCCAGATTTCATGTTCAGAATTAACTTTGTTTTATGCAAAGCCCATATGTTGTGTTACACAGTGTCAGAAAGACAGACTGATGGACAGATTCCCACCCCTGTGTGTCATGCATCGTAGCTACCACTCCTTTGTTTCCTTATAGGTTTTTAGCAGTTGTGTTTTAACAGAAAACCCTAGAAAGGTAGCAGAAAGCAAAGAGGTAGTGTGAAGTGTGCCAGTTGGCTCCCTGACTTGCAAAAGCCCTTGACATAAAGGTAGAACACAGGGCAAAGTGGGGAGAGGTAGGGAAGGCTGGGGAGCAGGACATCACTGAAGGATGGGAAGGGGGTATGGAAGGACAAGCTGCTCTCCTAAGACATGTTGTCTGCTTCACAGTTCTCTCTTTCAACTGTGAAAGATGTTAGTACAGTACTTTCTACATACAGCAGCTGCTCAATAAACGCTGACTACTTTTACTGAGTGCATCATAACTATGGGAGGAGCAGATTCAATGTTGGAGTTAGGAATCGTGTTTTCAGCAACACTCATCAGCTTTTTCACTTGCATTATTAGAATACTGATGATTAGTCATTTTTTTATTACCTCCAATTTTCTTCCATAGTCTCTCACTTCAGAGAAAAAGCTAGACACTTATTCTAGGTATACCTGTGTGGCTCAGTCGGTTAAATGTCTGCCTTCGGCTCAGGTCATGATCTCAGGGTCCTGGGATGGGGCTCTGCAATGGGCTCCCTGCTCAGCGAGAAGCCTGCTTCTCCCTCTCCTACTCCCCCTGCTTGTGTTCTCTCTCTCGCTGTCTCTCTCTGTCAAATAAATAAATAAAAATCTTTTTAAAAAGACAATCTTTTTTTCTTAGAGTGAATTTAAAATTTTACTGTATTTCTGATGATTGACATATGAAAGTATTTATATTTATATATTGCACTTCCATAAGACAGTATTTGATTTGATCCCTCTGAAAAACCATTGACCTAAATATTGTCATAATTAACATAGTTTAGTTAACTGATAGGTAACTATGCATGGTTGGTAATCTGGTTTAAAAACGTTATGTTTGCTTTACCCAAATTTCTGTCTAAATTTAGAGAGCAGAGCATTTGCAAATGTCCATTTGGAAATTATGTCATGTCCCTGTTGCATTTTCTTAATAGAGTTTTAAATTTTTTATTTGATGAATAATTTTGTTTTGGCTTATGTAAATCTAGTAGTTTTAGGTCAGAAGTAATTTTTGAGAGACTTCAAATTCAGCTTTGATTCCATTTATACGGTAAACTTTTTAGGATCATTCCAGACTGGCCTAGTTTATTCCATCAATGACTTTGAATAGTTTTTATTCAAAGAGTAATGCATCACACATTCTGTGGTGCTTGGGTAGATTTGCAGGATACATAAAATTGCTGCCCAGCTGCAAGACAGTGTTCCTGGTACCTGCCTGAGGACTGTTTGCAAGGGGAGGTGTCATTTGAGGTGGGGTGGAGGGAACCATATGGAAAAGAAGAATGTGCAAAGCTTATTCAGGGGCTCCCGATGAGTCTGAATACATGGGAGGAGAGGCTCCTGGGTGGGTGGGTTTCCATGTCTGAAGATGGTTCTGTTTTTCCATCACATAATTTGGTGGTTTGGCTGAGTTTCGAATTCTGCTTTGGAAGCCATTTTCCCCTCAGAACATTGAAGACATGGTTCCCCTATCTTGTAGTTTCCGGAAATGAGAAATTCTTTACAACTTGGATCTTTGATGCTTTGTGTGCCTTTCATCTCCTTTATTTTTGGAAGCTTCTGGGAAGTTCACTTTTCCTCAGGAATCTGAAACTTCACAGCAATATTCACATAGGTTTATTTTCATCCATTGTGTGGGCTTTTTGTATGCCCTTTCAGTTCTGAGAAGTTGGCTTGAATTACCTCTTCTCTTTTGTTTTCTCTGTTCTTTTTTGGGGGGGAATTATTACGAAGTTGATGCTAGACCTTCTCCACTTATTCCTCATCCCATTTTCCTCTTCCCCTTACCTACCCCATTTCCCAGCTTTTCATCTTTTCATCCTGCTTTCTGGGAGATTTTCTCAATTCCATTTTCCATCTCTTCCACTGAATTTTCTGTCTCCTTAGATAGCTAGACAGACAGACAGAAACATATATACATAATTCAATGGCACATTTTATAATAGACTTAAATGCTTTGAAAGATCACATTAGAGGGAAATCCATCTTGGCCGACGTCCAACAAAGAGATGCTTCATCTCTGGACATCCTTTTGTAACAAATGCTTGTTTAAAACTCATCTTCTTGTCCACATTGATTCACATAGCCATGGAGTTATGAGTAACCATAAAGATGCTGAGTTCACCAGTTCTTTCCTGGCTGATTCCAATCCACAGCTTCCTCACTAAGTAAGTACTTGCCCTGTCTCTGCTTGCACATGACAGTGCTTGGGCAGCCCACTTACATCTCTCCTTGTGCTAATGGCACTGCCGATTGTTCCATTCTCCTCTCTCTCTACTTCACATTATCAGGCCTCGTTGATTCTTCCTTTGCCATGTGTCTCCAGTTCATCTATTCAATTCTAGCATCTCAATATGTTTATTTAAGCACCTAATATGTGCCTGGGCGTGTGCAAAGTGCCAGGGCTGCATAAAGGCCCCTCAGGGAGCTGCTGCCCCCTCATAGGCACAGTAGACATGGATTGAAGATTTCAGGAGAAAAGCAGACATGTTAGCAAAGTGTTTTGCAGAAGGTCCTATGGGTGGCACGGGGGTTGATGCCAAATCCACAGAGGGGAAAGCCTGATGCCACATAGGCATTGGGTGTAGGGTAATGTTGCTGGTGTAGAAGGTGTTCTGGCTGAGGCCATTTTCACTGCACGTGAAGCAGAGCTATAAATAAGGATGAAGGCTTGAAAGATACTTTACTCAGGGGTGCTGGGTGGCTCAATCGGTTAAGCGCCTGACTTTTGATCTTGGCTCAGGTCATTATCTCAGGGTCATGAGATCAAGCCCTGCACTGGGCTCTGCACAGAGCATGAAGCATGCTTAAGATTCTCTCTCTCAAAACAGTATGGAGATTCCTCAAAAAATTAAAAATAGAGCTACTCTATGACCCTGCAATTACACTACTAGGTATTTACCCCAAAGATACAGATGTAGTGAAAAAAAGGGGCATATGTACCTCAATGTTCATAGCAGCAGTGGCCACAAGAGTCAAACTGTGGAAGGAGCCGAGATACCCCTTCAACAGACGAATGGATAAAGGAGATATGGTCCATACATACAATGGAGTATTACTCAGCCATCAGAAAGGATGAATACCCAACTTTTGCATCAACATGGAGGGGACTGTAGGAGATTATGCTGAATGAAATAAGTCAAGCAGAGAAAATCAATTATCATACAGTTTCCCTTACTTGTGGAACATAAGGAATAACGTGGAGGACATTAGGAGAAGGAAAGGAAAAGCTAAGGGGTGTGGATTACAGGGAGAGAAGAACCATGAGAGACTGTGGACTCTGAGGAACAAACTGAGGGTTTTTGGGGGGGGTGGGGAGATTGGTGAGCCCAGTGATGGGTATTAAGGAGGGCACGTGTTGCATGGAGCACTTATACGCAAACAATGAATCTTGAAACACTACATCAAAAACTAATAATGTATCATATGGGGACTAACAAAATGCAATAATAAAAAAAAAGATTCTCTCCCTCTATATACAACCCCCACCAAAAAGATATTTTGCTCATTCATTCAACAGATATTTTTTGAGCATCAACCATGTGCCAGGCAATTGTTTTGCCACTGGATGCAGCAGTGAACCAAACATACAAAAATCAGATAGAAATATGAATTGTATAATCCTATAAAACAGAAGTATAATAAATAAGTAGATTGCATAGTCTATTCAAAGGGAATAGCTACGATGGAAGTCAGCAAAGCAGGATGATGGAGATGGAGATCTTGAACCCTGACCTGTGGTTGAGTAATTTTCACACTGTAGTTCAGAGAAGCCTGAGGTCTGCTTCCAGGGGTCGGTGAGCATTGACATTAACTGCATAACCACCAGCACATACACTTATGCCACCATGGTAATTCCTGCTTGGAAAAAGCCTTGACTTTCAAACAGTTCTGTTCTGATTAATTGTCTTCATAGTATATAATTTTATCCACTTAAACCTAAAGATGAATTGACTTTAGTACAGCATCTCACCTACATATTTGATACATTGAGAATTGATTGCTAATACTACTTGAAAACCACCTTGTAGACATTCAGTGTGACTTACTCTTGCATTATCCTAGCTGCCTTCTGCACCTTTAGATCTTCTCTTTCTGATCACTCTTGCATACCATTTCCAGAATTAGTTTTCTTAGAACACTGAAGTTCTTAATTAAATGCTTGAAACTAAACCCTGTCGTGGGGGAAAGCAAACCCAGATGTTAGCTGTAGCCCTGCCACAAGATGCTGTGTGACCTTAAGCAAATCTTTGTGTTCTCATCTGTAAGTATCTTCTCTGCTCTAAATATTACCCCCATGATTCTTTACCCCCAGCTGTTAGTGTTCTTTATGATCCATCCCTAGTTTATGCACCCAGTCCCCATCCTGCCCTCATCCTCTCTGCTCTAGCATGCTCTTCCTTTTTCACTCCTGTCTTTTTCCTTCCCCAATGTATACACCATTTGCTGTTTAATTACTCTCTGTGTATGTTCATGCTATTTCCCCAAGCCAGACTGAGCTCTTTCCTTAGCCCATTGAATTAAATTCTGTACATTCTTTAAAAATCGTCGTCTAGAACTGATGGTCAAAGCAAAGTTCCTGGAAGAATGCTGGTGGTACCAAATAATGCAGCTTTAATGTAGATTGAGAATTGGGAACAAACAATTTGATTTGTCTAGAACAGTGCTGTCAGGTACAATAGCCACTATCCATGTGTGGCTCCTTCAGTTAAAATCAGCTAATATTAAATACAAGAAGAAATTTTGTCTTTCAGTGCATTTCAAAGTGCTCAGTAGCCTTCTGTGGCTCATGGATGGACAATGTGGATTTAGAACATTTTCTATCACTGCAGAAAGTTCTATTGGGCAGCACTGGTCTAAAGGTTCACAGATGACTTGAAAATTGCTTCAGGGACTTCTGGAGGAGGTGGTCAGAGGAAATGTTTGGTGAAGAAATAAAACTGATGCGTTTAGACAGTTGGTTCGGAAGATTTGACAGTGGCAAGAGGGAGAGACATAGGGGAAAAGGTAATGGCCAAGTAAAAGGAGGTGTGTGGAAAAACATGTAGAAACAGAAGGACTGAATCTGTTATAGACATCGGAGGAAGAGTAAGTAGGAAAAGGCAGATATATTGGATAGTATGAAAAAACAATCGAAACTTATGTTGGCACAAGTTTCACTGTGTTTTGATTTTGGCTGAAGCCCCAAAAGGTTGCATAGAAAACAGTAGGTGGCAATGATATCCACATTCCTAAGGAAGGTTTACACCCCTTGGCCCAGCACCTTGAAGATGTGCCTGAGGCGGAAGAGGCCAGGACTGAGAGGGCTGGAAGGAAAGGAATGGAAAGGAATCCCTGCATTGCCCCTCTAGCTGAGTGAATGGGTTGGAAGGAGACCACTTGGCTCTTGTGACATGACCTGTGCCCTCTTGGGGCTATGAGGACCCAAACGTGGACCAGAGATGTTTAGAGGTCAATGCTGGGGGCTATACCTGCCTGGACTCAGAACAGGGGGAAGGCTACACTGGGAGCCTGCTGTGTATTCCCTAATAACAAGGTAGAGGGTCTGTCTTCCATGGACCAGGAGAGGCCCTGGTGGTCTTTTTAAAAGAGTAGCTCCAGCCAAAGGCCTTTCCTGCCAGATGCAGTGGCTGAAGGGCACTCAGGCATTCAGAATGATCAGGGCTTACCTTGAGCCTTGGGAGCTGCAGAAGAATGTTTCCAGAGGGAAAGTCTCTGCAGAACCCACAAAGAGGCCCCATTTGAGGAGTCAGGTGGTGTGGGTAGGGAATTAAAGAAAGGAGCGGACAGATTCAAGAGAAGCCTGCTATGTCTACAACAGCCTGGGCTGGGGTCGAGGAGAAACTTTAACTTTGAATAAAGTTTGGAGTTTGGGGTGGACATTCTACTCACTGAAATACAGTTCTTTTGGGACTAAAGGTTACCAGAGGACATTTAATTTTTGTAAATGATTGGGACAGCTTTGGAATAGGTTTCATCATGACAGTTAACAGGCTTCTGAATGGATTAAAGGGATGGAGGAGAAAGAATGTGGTTCCTGCTCTTGCTCTCAATAGAGCCCTGCCTGCCTGGGGAAATGGCTGAACTAATTTGGAGTTTGATGAGAGTACAGAATGTTTAGAAGAGCTTTTAGGAGATTGTGTTGAGAATTAATAAGGACTAAGTGTCGGAATGATAACCTGCAAAATGACCAGTTGAAGAGACACAACAGGAATTTACTGCATCAGGCAAATGAAATTTTTGGTTCTGTTTCCGGGAGCAACTCCTTAGTTTGGGATAAGGAGGAGATTGTTAAATATTTATTTGGGGTTTATAGTCTTGGTAATTTTAAGCCTCATGGTTTTGTGGATTGTCATTTTGAAATCAGAGGAAAGTAAATGGAGAAAGCTATTTACCCTAGCCGAGCTTCCTGCTGTTTGCGGTGGTTCCTGTGTCCTTTGATGCTATTAGCATGAGGGTAATTAAATATGTTTTTTTAGTTCATGATTGGTCTGGAGTGGTGTATTATCTCTACTTTATTTTTAGGATTAGTTCATTTATTATGTTTATTCAATGGGGACTCTTGCTATATACTTTGTCAGCCAGGACGCCATCAGCTGTAGATAACAAAAAACCCTAAACCATACTGGCCTAAACATATGCAGAAGGGGCAGGCTCAGACTCTCTCCTCTTTGTGATGCTCCAGGTTTTGCCCTCCTCTCTGTGCTAGCTGTATCCTTAATACATGCCGGAATCAATTCCAGGTGTCAACAGAATTTCTCTTCAAATATACCAAAAGCTGCCCCCACAACCCTCAGGAGACCCCCACTCACATCTCATTGGCCAGAATTGGGTCACAGCCTACCTCTGAACTAATTACTGCTGGTAAGGGAAAAGGAATTCTCCTAGCAATTTATTAAACTATTCCATAGGTACTTGCTAAAACGAGGAATAGCGTCAACATCCCCTGAACATATGACTTGCAGAGAAAGAGTGGATGTCTGAACCAAATCAGGGTTCTCTTAGGAAGGAGGAAAAGAGAAATGAATGTTACATAGAGTCTTGTATCTATTCCTAGAATTATATATAATGACTAATTATAGATTAGATGGTACGAACATAGTGTATGTAGACTAGCAAATCTGCTGTGACAAAAGCCCCAAATTTTCTCTCACTATGAACAGTACAGAGGCATGTGGTCCAGAGCTGGTGGGGTAGTTCTAACACAGTTTGAATATTACAGCTGCCATGTTGTGATGGCTAAGAAACCCCCCAAATTCAGAGGTGGGGAAAACAAAGAGGTTTCACTCTTACATCACAGTGTGAGGCAGTCTGGTGAGGTGAGGAGATATCTCTGCTACACTGGGCCATTTGGGATCCTTGTTCCTTCCATGTTGTTTCTTGGATGTCTCCCCAGGGTCATTGCCTGCATGGTTAAAGCTATGTCACCATTCTAGGTTCTGGCCAGAAAATGGCAAAGAGAACATAGAGGAGTTAGGCCCTGTATAAAGACCTGGACCAGTGGCTCCTGGGTGGCTCAGTTGTTGAGCGACTGCCTTCAGCTCAGGTCATGATCCTGGAGTCCTGGGATTGAGTCCCGCTTCGGGCTCCCTCCTCAGTCAGGGGTCTGCTTATCCCTCTGACCTCCCCGGTCTCATGCTCTCTTTCTCTCTCTCTCAAATAAATAAATAAAATCTTTTTAAAAAAGTAAATAAAGGCCATTACTTTTGCCCACATTCTGTCGCAAGTTCTTAACTATAGGGGGACATGGTGTTACAAAAAGCCTTGTGTCCCTGTGCCTTCGAACTGCTATAACAAAGTATCATAGACCGGATGGCTTATTTACACTTTTATTTCTCATAGTTCTGGAGGCTGGGGAGCCCAGGGTCAGGGCGCTGGCAAATTCACTGTCTGATGAGGGCCAGTTTCCTAGTTCACAGCTGGCCATCTTCTCCCTGTGTCCTAACATGGCAAAGGGGGTGAGGGAGCTCTCTGGAGTCTCTTTCATGAGGACACTAATCCCATTCATGAGGGCTCCGCCTTCATGACCCAGTCACCTCCCAAAGTCTCCACTTTCAAATACCATCCCACTGGGATTGGGTTTCAACATAGGGACTTGGGGGGAACACAAATAGTCATCCTGTCACACCCAAGAAATGTGGTGTCACCAGGCAGCTTCCAAGGTTGCTCATGGCATCACCATTGCCAGCCAGCAGAAAGTGAGTTCAAACCCAGGCGAAGTGTCTGTAAGGAGATGACAAGTTGCACCCATTGCTTCTGTTCACACGCTGTTAGCCTAAACTCAGTCACATGGCCACATGCAAAGGAGGCCAGGAAATGGAGTGGTGCTAGAAGGCCAAGTATCAGGACAGGGGAAGAATTGGTTACACTGAGCTAACTACTAGTGGATTCTCTCACACAAAGGTTTCTCTCTGTTCTGCATAGGATCTTTTCCATCTGGAGACTGTTTATTTACAAAGCAAAGTTCTGTTTAGTGCCTGAGGCCAACAGTCACCCATCATAACATTTCTGAGGTTGGTTACTTGCCATTCTTCCACTATAGGAAAAATCAATATTGGTGGTAAACCAGTATTAGCGCAGTCATTATGAATAGGAAAATTTCCAGAGGTGCTTTTAATTAAAAAATATGCATGATCTTGGCCTTCTAAAACAATTTGTGTGGCTGTGTGTGAGTGTATGCGTATGCATATAGTTTTAAACTCAATAACCTAACATTGTACATTTGATGTATAAAATAAAAAAAGAAAACCGCAGGCATTTCCTTGGAAGTGAGTGGTTAAAAAAAAGTTTTTTTTTTTGAAGCTCATTTGTGCTTTGATTATGCCCCCATAAGGTGGCTGCTTGCTTTTTCATGTAAACCTATTTACATGAATAAAACTATTCTTTGACAGTTCTTTGGCTATTGTCCTAAATTTTTATATTCACCCTTTTACATGCTATTTTCAGATTTTGGGGGGTCATACTTATGAACTAGTTTAGTAAGGTTTATAAGTTGATGAATAGATTATATACACCTTTTAGATGTAGACAAATTAAAATGAAATTAGTTGTTAAAAATCCTTCGTAGGGGGGCGCCTGGGTGGCTCAGTGGGTTAAAGCCTCTGCCTTTGGCTCAGGTTATGATCTCAGGGTCCTGGGATCGAGCCCCACATTGGGCTCTCTGCTTGGCAAGGAGCCTGCTTCCCTTCCTCTCTCTGCCTGCCTCTCTGCCTACTTGTGATCTATTTGTCAAATAAATAAATAAAATCTTTAAAAAAAAAATCCTTCGTAGAATCAACCTGAAGCACGATCTTTAATATATTATTAGCTCCTAGAAGGCAGGCATTATTATCTTTTTGTTTACTGTTCTACCTCCAGTGCCTAGACTAGTTCCTGGCTTGCAGTAGACAACAAACAAATGTTAATGAATGAGAAGATATAGAAAATACAATATATTCCAATGAACCTGATTTTTGCTTCTGCACTTCAGGAATTTGTATTTCTTAGGCATCTGGGTGAAGTAGTCTTTATTTGCCTCAAATAAGGGAGAAAGGGCAGCAAGCAGTGAGTCTCCCCTGACCCTCTATGACCTCAGCAGACGGATTCTTTGTGTATTCAGAGAATCGTATATAATAAAGGTAACACGTGTAATATGGCCTAAGATAGGCATCCAAGACGTTGGGATGGGTGAATTGGAGTGAAGGAAAGGAAGTGTTTCCTTCCATCCCAACAGCAACAAAAGCATTCACTTTTTTCTGATAGTTATCTCAAGTGAATTGGAGTGTGAGTAGGATGAGGAAAGAAATAAAATAATCTGGATCTTAGATGGACTTTTGAGGGTCAGGGAGATAGGGTTAAACAGAGTGGGTAACTTGACCTGTTTTATGATTTATTTTCTTTCCATACTGTAATGTATTTTTCAGAATTCATATGCCACTGACAATATTGAAAATGGGAGAGATAAGATTTTTAGAGTAAACATCATCTTAGCACATTGCTCTCCTCTGTGAATCCATTACCTTTTACAAATAGGGCTCTGTGAGGACTGAACCCATGGTATTACCAATGAGTGAACTCTGCTTGGGTGACACATTTGGAAAGGGGAGTGTGAAGCCCTACATTTAAGTGTGAGTCTATGAGAGGCAAGATCCTGGGTCTCTGGAAAGACTGACATGGAGTCCCCAAGATAGGAGGATGTGTGTTTTGTTCAGGTGGTGGTAGGTAGACCAATGTGCCCAGACCAGAAGCTACAGGGCTGTAAGGAGGGAAATTGCACTGAGATAGGAGGCTATAAAAGCAGGAAAAGTGTGGACAGTCAAGGGCCCTAAATGCAAAGTTTTTGTTTTATTCTGTGGTTTAGGAGCAACCAGCAAAGACTTTGGACAGGGAATTAATAGGATGAGAGCTGTATCTTAAGGAAACAATTCTATGCAGAAGGAGTATGGATAATTAAGTAGAAGGGAACAGTTTATGTCCATATGATTTTCTTTTATGAACAATAGGATACATGGGTTGGATTGCAGCCCTCAGTTAGCTAGCATGCCTTATTCCTCTACTCAGAGGAGCAAGAGCTGGGAGGCTGGGCCCCGGCTGGGCTAGCAGGAGGGTTCGGTTTCTTGGTTTGGGTTTGGAGACCTTGAGTGTGGTGTTTCTCTCAGCCTGTGGTTCTTTTTTTTTTAAGATTTTATTTATTTGACAGAGATCACAAGTAGGCAGAGAGGCAGGCAGAGAGAGAGGAAGGGAAGCAGGTTCCACACTGAGAGAGCCCGACCTTGGGATCATGCCCTGAGCCGAAGGCAGAGGCTTTAATCCACTGCACTGAGCCACCTAGGCACCCCTCAGCCTGCGGTTCTTGATGATAGGGGAACACCTAGTCTGCACTGGCTGGGGGAGCCAAGACAGAGAGGTCCTGAGGTCCCTGTTTGGGCTCACAGACCTGGAGAACAAGAGATATTTTGTTCATACCATATACCATGGTCCTTGGTGTTTTGTCCTTTTGGTTCCTACCAACCTTCAGCAAAGACTTGTTTGAGAGATCTGCCTTGCCTCTCTAATGAGTTATTAAGAGTAGAGTTCTTTCCCACATATGGACCAAACTCACACTGGAGCAGCAGGATCTTCTTAATGAAGTGTTAGCGCTGGCAGTGGTCTCCATAGTTCTTCCTCCAGTGCTAGTCCTGGTCACTTTATAGGTGATCACTGTTCATGTCTGGCTGAGAAATCGCAACGTTACTACAATTGGGGCAGTGGTGGTAGGAGCAGAAAGGAAGACCAGGTTTTGCAAACATGCTGATGGCACTCTGAAGGATTTAGGAGAAAGGGAGAAGAGATGAGAGTTTGGCAGTTTGGCGATTGTGTGCTTAGAGAAATGATGCCGCTGCTAACAGATGGGGTCACAGGAAGAGGAACAGAGTTACTGTGGGAAGGTGGTGCATTCAGTGGGAAGGTGCTGCATTCAGTTTGAATTCTGGATGGGTGACTTTTACCCAGCGTTGTGTAGTTATTACCTGGAAGTTTCAGAATTAGAATCTAGGTTTCCTGAACCCGAGCAGTGTTTTTTCCATCATACTAAGATGTACGTTACATGAAATGAAATGTACTTGTTGAGTTTCCGATGGTGGTAGCATCTCCATGTACGGATGTCAATAGGCAGCTCTAAAAAGAGTTGGAGTGAAAAACTGAGAATAAATGCAGACATTTGTTTTGAGAGTTATGCTATATTTAGAGGACATAATTGGAACTATGCAAAGGGTAAGTTCACCCAGAGAGAGTTGGCATGTGGGGTATTATTGGAAATAGCCATAAGGATGTTTTCTTGAAGAAAAAAGGAAATTATCTAGTAAGTCTGATGAAGGAAAGAGGCAGCAAGGATATTCAAATTTTTTTTTAAGGAAGGTTTGTAGTAATAGAGAAGAAGGCATAGATTGTGAGCTAGGATGTAATGAACAGGTGAAAAAAGTTTTTACTTTTTAAGATTAGACATGCCCAGGGAACACTGGATGGAGAGGGAACGATTAGATATGAAGACAGATAATAGTTGAGTTTGGATCAATAAATTGATCATGAATGAATAGCACTAGGGTAATGGGCATGGTGCTGGCTACTAGCCATACAAAGAAGTAAATGTGGTCCTGCCTTTGGGAATATACTGCTATTAGAGGACAGGAGCAAGAATGACACAAAAACAACTGATCTCCTGAGCGCTACATGTCAGGAAATGTACTTTACATGCGTTGAGTCATGTAGTCCAAACGACACCCCTGTGAGGTATCTATCGTCGTCATCATCCACCTTGTGAAGGAGAGGAAGCTCAGGTGCCGTAACTTGCCCAACATCTTTTAACAACCAGTCAGCCAAGGAGCCATGATTTACACCCAGGCCATAGTACTGCACCTCTACGCATCATGTGAAGATTATTACGGTACAATATAAAGAGAGATAGAACAATGTAGTAAAGTAGCACAGAGGAAGGGGGAGTTAAATTTTTCTGGCAAGGGATGAAGTAGGGCAGAGAAGATATCAGAGCGGGATGGGTCCCAATGAGGAACCCACTGTCATGACCAAAGTGTAGAACCCACGATGGTATGAGGTGTGTATGTATGTGTTACTGTTTCACCTGGTAATTTACACAGCCTTCATCTCTCATCTTTTTCTGCCCCATCCTAATCACAGAGGACACTCACATTTGATTTTATCTATTTCCGTGAACCTTAAGATTTTTTTAAAAAAATCTGATAGAATGAAGGGGTGCTGGGGTAGCTCAATGGGTTGAGTGCCAGACTTTTGGTTTCGGCTCAGGTCATGATCCTGATCAGGGTTGTGAGATCAATCTCTGCATCAGGCTCCATGCTCAAAGAGGAGTCTGCTTGAGAATCCCTCTCTTTCTCTGCCTGCCCCTCCTTCGCTCATGCTCGCCTGCTCTCTCTATCTCTTTCTCTCTCTCTCAAATAAATAAACAAGTCTTTACAGAAAATATGAGGAACTGGGTTATTCTTTGAGCAATTACCAGTCCTGTCCATCAAAACCATCATTAAAATAGCTTATGATTTGAATATAACATATACATATCTCTCTGCCTACCCACCTATCTATTTATCTATGAGTTCAAAGAACTGGCAAAAAGCTGAGAATCCCCTGCACACTGGGGACCCGAATTATCTCTGGAGAAGAACCAGAGAATTTGAGAGGCTGATTATTGAAGATATAATTGAGACTCTAGAAAATAAGCAGATATTTTGCAGAGAATGGCTAATAGCCCTTTCCTACTTTCTTTCTTTCTTAAGATTTTATTTATTTATTTGACAGACATCACAAGTAGGCAGAAGCAGGCAGAGAGACAGGGGAAAGCAGGCTCCCTGCTGAGCAGAGAGCCTGATGTGGGGCTTGATCTCAGGACACTGGGATCATAACCTGAGCAGAAGACAGAGGCTTTAACCCACTGAGCCACCCAGGCGCCCCAATAGCCCTTTCTGAGATAAGTTTATGTAGTAAATATATGACTCCTGGTTATATGTGGCTAGTCTACCAGACCTTAGCTTCACCCTATTTCCCACCCTATTGTTGGCCATACCACAGACCCCCCAGCTTCTACCTCAGCCGAATGGCAGTCTTAGACTGAGAACACCCGGGAGAACACCAGTTTTGTCAGACTTAGGCCTGGCGTGAGGTTGTCTGTTTTATACAATAGTTACTAGTTTAACAAGTTAACATAGTGTTTGGTGGTTTATTTTAGGCCATATCAAAATGCCTGTACATCAAAATAGTTGTGTCATTGTGGCCTTGTGGGAAAGTGGTTACATCAGAACGTCACATGTGGGCAAAGAGATTATTCTTAGAAGTGAGGAGGGGTGTTTGATAAGGGAAGAAGTAAATTCAGAATTGGAAAAGTAGATTTTTTTCTTATTCCCTTTTACAACAAAGTGTTACTATGTGCCAGTCACAGGTATAGGCAAGGACCCATCTAACTGCCAAGAGGCCTGTGTTTTGTCTCTGAAAGAAAACCTGAGCATTAGGCATGACACCACTGCCACCCAGTGGTAATCTGTTGTAATTCACTGTATTTTATGAAGAAAGTATGTCTGTTGTTGATAGAGCATGAACATTTTGTATGTTCTCCTTTAAATGAAAGTGTAATAGCACTTTATAAAATCAGATATTTTTATTTCTTTAATAGTATTTAAAAAGTACATTTAGAAACTCCTTAAGAAGGAACATCTTAGGGGCGCCTGGGTGGCTCAGTGGGTTAAAGCCTCTGACTTTGTCTCAGGTCATGATCTCAGGGTCCTGGGATTGAGCCCCACGTCGGGCTCTCTGCTCAGTGGGGAGCCTGCTTCCCGCCCCCCCCCCCGCCTCTCTCTGCCTGCTTGTGATCTCTGTCTGTCAAATAAATAAATAAAATCTTAAAAAAAAAAAGAAGGAACATCTTAAAAGTAGAGGTAGAACTTCATTTTAGGAAAGAACAAATACAATGTCACAAAATAACTATGGTCTCAGGAAGGTTATTTATATCTATAGATCTTCTCAAGAAAATTACAAACCAGTATAAGGGACAAAGTACTTTAGTAAGAACTAGATGGTTCATTGGTAAAGACGGTAATTATTTTTTAGAAAGATTTATTTATTTATTTATTTATTTATTTATTTGAGAGAGAGAGAACGAGCAAAGCAGAGTGAGAGAGAGCACAAGAAGGGAAGACAGCAGGTGGGACGGGGGGAGCAGACTCCTCTCTGACCAGGGAGCCCAGTGTGGGGCTCGATCCCCGGACCCTGGGATCATGACCTGAGCCGAAGGCAGATGCTTAACTGACAGGGCCACCCAAGTGCCCCTAAAGAAGGTAATTAGGATATGCTGGATAACCTCCATGATTTTGCTTTAGAAAGCATTAATTTAATTTAAATATAAGTCTCTAAAATATTAGCATTTATAGTATTTCAAATAAAATAATGAAGATATTGTGAATATATTTTAAGTTTTCATGAGGCTCAGTGGGAACGAGGAAACTACAGCTTCCCCCTTATGCTTCTCGTTGCATGTGTTCCCCAATGTCTTGAGGAGCAGAGCTTATCACTTCTCAGGGTCTGTGCATGCTGCAGCATAACTAGCTTTTATTCGCCATTTGGGATTTTTTCTTTTTTAGGCAGGAGCTGTGATGGAAAGCCTTTTCCGTCATTGGACTGAATGCAGCAGGATGAAAAACTGCGGCACCAGAGACCCATTTTAATGTTTTATGCCTCACTTGACTTGATAGCCACTTGTGCGCAGAGTGCGGGCGGGTGTAAGCTCCCCGTGTCGGATGGATGACCACACTACATTTTCCTCTCAACCTGTACATCTCAGACAGCCTGAATCAGAACGTGTGTACATGTGTGTTACATTTAAGAGTAACAATTCTGGTAAAAATTAAAAGACACCAGTGGAGGTTGCATATTTTTCGGAGAATACAAATGAATGAACCTACTTCACAAACTTCTAGAATATTAAATGTCAAGGTTTTGTTGTATGGATACTAAATATCATTCTGTTTAAACACATGTAATTGGGGCACCTGGGTGGCTCAGTGGGTTAAGCTCTGAAGCTGAGCCTTCAGCTCAGGTCATGATCCCAGGGTCCTGGGACTGAGCCCCGCATTGGGCTCTCTGCTGAGCGGAGAGCCTGCTTCCCCCTCTCTCTGCCTGCCTCTCTGCCTACTTGTGATCTCTTTCTCTGTCAAATAAATAAATAAAATCTTAAAAAAATATATTTAAACACACATAATCATCTTGCATCACCATTTTTAAACTGGATTTCAGGGAGCTGTGGGATCCCTCTGAGGGATCCCTCCCCAATCCCAGAATGAGGAGGCTGAGCTGATCCAGTTCTGTGTTACTTCTTCAAAGTACCTGGTGATGTATCCTCAGATTATTCTGGCACCCCAAAACTGCTTGAGGACAACTGTTCCAGGTGGCAACTTATAAAAAGGGTGTTGTTTCAACCTATTCCATTATCATTAAACACCGGTTCCAGAAGCCCACCCTGTGTTCGTTCTTCTTTAAGCTGGGGTACCTCTTGCTTACTGCATTATCCTCTGGGTTCCGACTAAAACACCCCTCGTTGTAACCACTGCAGTTCTTTTGCCAGCATTTGCCTTCTTGGCAGGGTCAGGCTGGGGCTGGCATGGGTTTTGGGTGGTGGTGCAAGCTGGAGACATAGTAGGGAAAGGGGAGGGTAGGCAGCTGAAGGACTCCTCCCTCTCCCCATTACCCAGCCCTTGGTAGTGTCCAGTGCAAATCCCAACTTTTTATTCCTTACCTTCCAGTGCAAATCAAATCTGTTTTGCCTCTGAATGATAGTTGAATAGAACCTGGTTTATTGTGGGCAGCTGGCTCTCAGGAGGAGGAGGGGGAGAGCTGGAATGGGCATGCTGTGTTATTAAACCCAAATTACTCCCCTTACCCTACCTTACCTCTGCTGGAGCACAGCCAGTGGGGGTGCAGAGAGGGCAGGGTGCATGTGAATGGGGCTCCACACACAGAGAAAGACACATTTTAAGTGTAGACTGTCTATACATTATTACTTAAATACTGTTTATCTGAGTGTTTATTAAACCTGACTGATAACAGTCACCAAGAGAGCTTTTGATAGGTGTAGGATTCTATGCCCTACCCAGATTGACTGAATGAACAGATGAACAGAGGTTCTGAACGTCCATAAAGTTTTCCATGTTGTTCAGATGACCAGCCAGATTTTAGAACAAGTGGTATATTTAATAAAGTATATGTATAATATATATAATATGTCTAATATTGCATATTTTAAGATTTTATAATATATGTATATTTTATGTAATATACATATATTACATATATACACACATATATAAAATACATGTGTATTTTATATACATATATTTATAATATATGTATATTTTTAGTTTTTTTTTTTTTTTAAATTTAGAGAGGGAGAGCATGATTGGGTGGGGCAGAGGGAGAGGGAGAGAGGATTTGAAGTGGGCTTCCGACTGGGTGGAGTGGTTGATCTGAGGACCCTAAGATCACAACCTGAGCAGAAACCAGACATTGGATGCTTAATGAACTGTCACCAGGCACCCCATATATAGTCCTTTTCATAAAGAGGCTCAAATTTGTTCTTAAAGGAGTTGGAAATCTCTGGTTGGATAAAATTCAGAAGGGGAAGGGACGCAAGGCACGAACTCAAAAGGGCCCAGAATGAAGACGAACTGAGGGATATTTTGGAAGCTGAGACAAAAGCCACGCTTGAAGCATTTTAACCCGTGACTGACAAAAAGAGGTAGACAGACTGAATCATAGTGAGATCCAGTGGTCAACCTTCCAAAGCCATGAGGAGAGAGGCAGCAGTCATTCAGTATAGCTTCTGGCATGTTTGTGGAGAAAACAGTTCTTGTTTTATAATCACACAGAGAATATTTAGAAGAGCTAATAAAAGAAAAAAAAGCAATGTTACAACAGGAGAGACCCAACTCAGTGAGACTTGTGATAAAGATAGACTTGTAGTTTCAGAGACATTGGATCAAAAGAGTGATGGATTTGACCACCTTTCAAGCCAAAATATGTAAGTTCAGCTGTTGGGTAAAATATGGCATGCTCTTTTAAACAATAGCCGATTTATATACCCTCCAGGTGTATCTGCCTTGTCTGCCACCCGGAGACAATGTTAACGCGGATAAGAGAGATGGCCTCCCTTAAGAATGATGAAAAAATATTTTTGTGGATGAAAACAGAATGGCTTTCAATTTAGGAAAAAAAAAAGTAGAGTAGTCAACAACTAAAGGCTTATATTTGCTGCAAGGACATTTTCCAAGGAGAAAGTGACGGCCACAAAATCTCCTTTGGTTCCAGCTGGAAGAATGCTGGCAAGGCTCCTGCCCAGGCTCTCCCTTAAGAGCTCTCAAGATAACGTACCATTCAGGTTTCCTTGCTCCATTCATTCCTGCGTTCGGTGAATAAGGATTAGGGGCGATTCTTCATGCAAGGAACTGTGATAAGTCGCTCACAGGCTAGTTGGAAGATAGATACATCAGTTCAATTAGTTCAGCTAATGAATTTTGAGGTTCCAGTGACTCCAAGGCACTCTCTAGCCTTTCTGGCTCTTCTTAGATGGACATTCTAAGTTGTAAAATAGTAATTTATGGTAGCTGTAAATTCTGCTCCATCATTAAATACTAGCTCATGATTGCGCTATGTTCTTAGGTTTAATGTGGAGAAAACTTTATACATTTGGGGACCATACACTTTATGGGATTAAACACGGTCTTCGTGGAAGTGGTTCCAAATCCACAACTTGCCAGATACGGCACCAAGGTGACACTACATTTGCTTCTAAAAAATGGCTCAGATAAAGGTTAGGAGGGCGCCTGGGTGGCTCAGTGGGTTAAGCTGCTGCCTTCGGCTCAGGTCATGGTCTTAGGGTCCTGGGATCGAGCCCTGTATCAGGCTCTCGGCTCGGCCACCTCCCTCTCTCTCTCTCTGCCTGCCTCTCTGCCTACTTGTGATCTCTCTCTGTCAAATAAATAAAATCTTAAAAAAAAAAGATAAAGGTTAGGCGTACAGGTTATATCTGGAACCCTTAAAACAGTGATTTTTCAGGGGAGGTATTTTGGAAATTTGTGTGTGTGTGTGTGTGTGTTTTTAAAATCATCCCGGTGCTTTTGGCATAGTGAGCCCTCCTAGCCAGCAATCCTACAACATACCAGGCTGGTCAAAACTTCAAAGAATTGTCCTCTATCATTTATGAACTTCAGATGTCCTCCAGGATAATTATTATGGGCAAACATGATTTATAAGCACCTGAGCTTAAAACCTATCTTCATGTAACACAAAATCTTAAAGCATTATTATAAGGTATTAATTTTCCAGGTTTATGACTACTATGTGTAAAAAGGGAGATTATAGTTTGTGTGTTGTTTTGAGAAGGGGCAGAGGGAGAAGGAGAGAGAGAATCTTCAGCAGGCTCCATGCCCATTGTGGAGCCCAACGTGGGGCTCCATCTCACAAGCCTGAGATCATGGCCTCTATAGTTTGGTTTTTGATCAGAACTTTACCAGGAGCTATTTACAACTTCAGAGGATATGTCACTAGTGGCTCACTGTTCACTCCAATATCATCTGGCGTTTGAGGTTGGTGCATTAATGGAGATTTTATGATAGATGCAATTATCCCTTTCCTCTGTTATGTCCTCCATTGTAGTCATTTGCATATGGAAGTACACATTATCTATTATATATTACATTATATACATTATATATACACATTATATATTACTCTTTAAAAATGTCTCATTTATATTACACTTAGAATATTATATTAATTTTTTTACTATTTTTAGAATTCGTTTCATTAAGATGTTCACAAAATACAAAACTCAAACATAATTGTCTGTGTCTACCATGAAATAAAATAAAATAAGTGGTTAGTACACACACACACACACACACACACATTGTCTTTGATAATTTCTCTTTAGGTAGGCATCAGGCCCTTGTTCAAGGATGTTATCTCTTTATTTAACTTGTGTCAGTCCCACTTAAAACACCTTTTCCCTCAAGTATGACCTGCTAAAATAGTACCTTACTTACAATACTTTATATGTATATAGCGTTTGGGAATTTATGAAAGATATTTGCACGTCATTCTCTTTCATCCCCAGAACTCTGAGGAATACGGGACAGGTGATTTTATCCTCACTTTAGAGATGGGGAATTTTGGTTCATAGGTTTTGCTACTTTCATTTCTTCCTTGTTGTTTCCTGATTACTCAGTAAATTGATTCACATGTATTAATGATTTTCTTAATGTCAGGTTCTATGGCTATATTATGGCTCTATGGAGGGTGGAAAAATAAATAAGATACAAATTTTTAAAAATTCCCTTACCACATAATTCATGCTATAAATGACCCATCACACCATCACACCTGTGATGGTGGTCTGAGCCTTGAAGGATGATGGGATGGGGCGGGAGTGATAAGAAGAAGCAGAAGATAACATTCTGAGTAGAAGGAAGAGCTCTTGAAAGAGGCTGGACATGGGGAAGGATAGAGGGTTTGAGGAGTAGCAAATGCTTCTCTTCTACTCTGCTGTTAGGTGGATTTAGGAGGACTCCTGAAGGTTTAGCTGTAAGAGAAGGTGGGTCACTTGAGGAAGGAGGAGTCTATGTGCTCAGCTCACAAGGCTAGAATTATACCATGGGTGATAGGAAACCACTGAATATATATTAAACCAGACTTTGGCAGGATCCAGTCTGTTTTTCAGGGATAATTCTGTCCATGGTGGGAAGAATGGACTAGGTCGGAAAAATTGATAGCATGAAGCATGAAGGAATTGAAGGAACTGTTAAGTTCAAGGGAGTTAAAGGAGCTTGAACTAAGGCAATGGCAGGAAGAGTGGAAAGGGATGGACTGAAGAAGTGAAACCTTTATATAATAAATAATACTTATGATGGGGGCTAATATTAGTCAAGATAATATCTTGCCATACTACATTTAAACATCTTTTTTCATATCACATTTTTAAAGAATTGTGTATTCTTTCATACCCACTGTCTCATGTGTCATTGTAGCACATGGTGATATACGGGTATTATTTCCAATTCAGAGATTAAAATCCATAAAATTAAAGAGGCTTACCATTAAAGAAAGTCAAATAGACTCACGATGTTATAGGTTCTGTACAGACACCCAGGAAGGCATAGACAGCTTTCTGGGAGCTTATACAACAAAATGGATAAGGAAATATATGTGTCAAAGAAAAATTTTCTATTTGCAGGGTAGCATTGACAGAAGTTAAGAGAGATGCAGTGAGGGTCTGGAGGGCACCTGGCTGGCTCAGTCAGTGGAGTCTGCGACTCTTGGTCTCAGGGTTGTAGGTCTGAGTCCCATTTTGGGTGTAGAGATTACTTAAAAATAAAATTTTTAAAGAGAGAGAGAGATGAGAACGAAGTGGTATGAAGACTCTCTTGACCCATGTCTTACTCTATTCAGGATCCTATAAGAAAAACACCATATATTTGTTTAAACAACAAATTCATTTCTCACAATTCTGGAGGCTGGGAAGTCCCAGTCAGGGCACCTGCTGATCTCATGTTGGATGAGGTCTTGCTTCTTGGTTCATCGATGGTGGTCATCTTGCTGTGTCCTTATGTGGCAGAAAGAACTCTCTGAGGTCTGTCTTATAAGGGCACACATCCTAAAGGCCCTACTTCCTCATACCAACAAATTGGGGGTTAGGATTTCAATTTCAGGAGGATACACCAACATTCAGTCCATAACAACAAATTTCATTCCCATTCCTTAGAAGAGAAGTTAAGGGGGTCATGTTAGGATAAGAGGGGGAAAAGCTAGAGATTCTTCTGGAATTTTTGAAGACATCTGTAAAAGATGAGTCATCACTGACATTTCCATTTCACTATATCAAGCTTTTTACCACACCTATTTCGATGGCCAAAAAAAAGTCAGTATGCGAAAATGTACATTTATCAGATAAATCAGGCAGTGACTGATTTTTAAAAAATTCTTAGCTTTACAAAATGGCTCACTGAGTGACTATTAAAATTGTGTTCTCCTTGGGATGCTAAAGTAGTATCCTATCCAAATAGCTTCAACTTGTAGCGCATAAGTGCTTCTGAAATTGTAGGTGAAATCTTAGGGTACCGTGTGTGTGTGTGTGTGTGTGTGTGTGTGTGTGTGATTGTAAAAGAGAAATGACTTTTGTTTGAGCTACACAGGGAACAGGAAATGAACAATTCTACAGCCTTAAGACATTAGATTATAGACCTCCTTTAAAAGCCAACTAGATAAGAGATTTTTCAACTTAAAGTTTATTTTATTGAAATAATTTTTTTCGAAGCCAAGTTTTTCATTGAACTTTGTGTTTTTAACACCTGGAAACTGGGTTATTGGATTACAGTTAAGTCTTCATGGCTTTACTGACTTTTCATGAGTGTTGGGTAGTACTGAACCAATAGGCCAGTTAAATGCAAACATTTCTAAGCCTTTTCTTGATGGAGGGGAGAGTTTATCCCTTAGCCAGGAGATTGTGAAGAAAATAAAATTAAATTTTTATACTTAGTCTTAACAGGTTCTTAATCATAACTCTCTTATCATAACTTCCTTATATTAGTTCCTAACTTCAAATTGTTATTCTAGTTGGACATCAACATTGACCATAATAAATATTATGATTTTAAAGAATGATTGCTTGTTTATTCACATAGTATATGCAGTATTGGAGATTCTTTTGGACCCACACATGTTTTTCTCTGAACCACATTTTGATAATATGATTATATTTTCTAGAGCTGTTACAAATTAATCATTTTTTGTTATGCTCCTTCTTTTATAAGAAGTGTTTGTTTAGCTAGCCATATATAAACAAGTTTATTTTGAGGATTGACTTTCATGTGAATAACTGCCTTCTAGTTAAATATTTTTAAATCCCATCTCTTAGAAGAAAGTAAGCTAGCCTCAGAATTTTTTTCTTTTTTTTAAGACTTTAAAATTAACTGTGTAACATAAAAAAGTTTGTAAATGCATGAAGATGAGGACTATATCTTACACATCTTTGTATCCCCCACAGCCTCACACATTGCAGATTAATTCATGCTTATGCAAGATTTAAAGAACATAAAGTGATATAGAAAAAAAAAAACCAGATAACTATTTGCTTTGAAAGTGACTATGTGAGGATCATCTCTAAATTAGCAATCGGGATAGATAGAACATTTTCCTGTCCTCTTCCCATCTCTCCCCAACCCCTCATTTAAGGAGTGCACCCAAGGGCACATACCCCTTTGTGCCTCATATCTGCTGTTTTTATATGCATGAGAAGAAGCAGGCTCAGACCTGCTGAAGGCTGGAAAATATAAGGTCATATCCAGCCACTGGGTCCTGTTTTCTCATTCTTTCATTCTTTTAAAATACAAAGTTATCTGATATACTATTTTACATTTAGCTAAAAGTTGTTCAGTAACATTTACAGAGGCCCTAAGGTGTCCGCCGGTGTGTCACATGGTGTAGGATATTGTCTTTGCTCTGAGGAAGTGCAAAGCATGGCTGGACCATGCACATGGAAACCAATGCTCTCTGATGTCATAGATGCTGTTATACAGAGAGGATAAGGCACCTCAGAGGGACAAAGGTGGGGTGAGACTTCTTCCTCAGGGTCAGGGAAGCCAGGGGCAACAGCTTTAGATCCAAGCTGAGATGAAGAGGAGTTTTCAAGACAGGCCAGATGACGAGAGGCCATTTAGGGCCGAGGGAGGAGCACGGGGAGAGGGGCAGGTGATGAGTTTGGAGAGATTATGCAGGGTCCTCTGTGGTACCTGTGGAAGTTTGGGCTTCCTGCTGCAGGGGAAAGAGAATTAAGCTGTGGTGTGACATAATCAGGTTTTCATTTTGGAAAATCACTCTGATAACCGGGTGGGGGATGAAGGAGGTTATTTGATGCTTCCCTTAGTGCTGATAGGACATAAATAGACCAAACATGAAGTTGTCTTCCTCATGGCCTTAAACAAAACTGTACAAAAATCCCAGTACATCCACTTTCAGAACAAATGGTTTGTTCTTTGGGTAAGTTATATTTTTATAGTATTTCAGTACTTTGTGTTTAAGGATGACACCTGTCTCCCCAGGGTGACACCAGATGCAGCGCCACTCCCCAGTCCCCCTTTTCTCGGTCTCTCACGTCTAGTTGCCCAAGCCAACAGCTTAGACTTTTCCTCGGTCCTTCTCCTCTCTCTTGACCTTGATGCTTGTCAGGAAGTCCAGTGGATTCTGCCTCCAAAATAACATTTCAAGTTGCTCTACTTCTCTCTAACTCAGTGATGCCACAGCCTAAACTTCAGCCCTTGCAGCGTCCCTCCCTTGGACATTTCCCCATTCTCGCTCTCTGCTTCAAACATTTCACTAGCTTTTTGCACTTACAATAAAAAGCGAGCTCCCCATTGTGGCTGCCTCTCCTGGCTCTTTTCTCCCTTGACCTCATCTCTTGATGCTCTCCTTCTGCCCCAGCTGTTGTTTGCCCTCACAGTGGCTTACAAATTCTTACTCTTTTCTTCCAAGAACCTCTTAGAGCTTGATGCCTGGCAAATACTCCGCAAACGTAATAGCATAATGATATCATAATAATAACGCTTTCTGCCATTTATTGAATGTTTTCTGTAACCCAGACAGTGTGCTAAGTGCTCTCCAGCCATTATCGTATAATTAAATTAGATGCAACAAGCTTGTGAAGTTGGTATTATTATTCCTGTATTTCAGGAGAGGAAACTAGGACAGATTGCTGAAGCAACTCGCCCTATTTTCAGTGTGTGGTGGAGTCTGGCTTGAAGTCTGTCTGTCTGACTCCAAATTGAGCTCTTTGGTATGAAGTTGCAAAAATATTTTGTTAGCGTTAAAAATTTACAATTCCTGGAAGACAGTCTCAGAGCAAGCTATGGGGAAACTCTCATTGACATTGAAAGTAAACGTTAATATAATTTGACTACCTTATTGGCGACAACACATTTTTCTCAATATTTAAGTCTTGTTGATAATAAAAGATGGCATAGTGTAGAAATTGGGAATAAACTCTGGAGTCAGTCAGACGTGAGTTTTAGTACCTGCTCTTCATTCCTACAGATCTGAATTTCATGTGTGCTAGATAATGCTTTTGGCACTTGAGATCATCAGTGGGCAGTCCGGTGGGATGGATTTAAAATTTTGGTTCTATGAGCTGTTTTTGTCCTGGAAGCTCACCATCGCATTACTGCTCCTTTAGGAATTCAGTATAAATGTGACCCCTCTTGGACCCCATCCCAAGGGGATCTGTTTGAGTCAGTCCCGTGACATGTCTCCTAAGGACAATCTTAGAGGAAGACTGTACATTTAGTTTGCCATAAGTGTAGTTGCCTTCTTCCTTCCTTTCTTCTTTCCTTCCAATTAAAATGAAACATTGAATTTAATTTTATTAGATATAATAAACCCAGGTAAAGTCTATTCTAATAGGGGTGGCACAATAAACATAATAAATGTGCAAATTACATTATAGATTGGAAGAGGAAAGTAAGACCTTTGTGTGAGGGAGTAAATAAGATGAGGGGAAATATGGAGATCACATTGTGGTATTGAATAAGAAGTCAGTGAGGTGCACCAAGAAGGTCAAAGACTTGAAGGAGGTGAAGGAGTTGGTCAGCCCAGGAGGAGAGTGTGGGTGGCATCCAGACCTAAGAAGAGCATGCAGGGCCACTTGAAAGCAAAGCACTATGTGGACAGTTGGGACAAAGGGAGGCAGAGATGCTGCATGAGACCAGGGGTTTCTATGCATCTGTTCATAATGAAATGAACTTCATACATGAAGCACTCAGTAGAGGGTCTGGCCCAGAATCACAGAGCCCCTGCCTCCTTCTCTAGTCACATCTCCTGCCACTCTCTCACTGCCAACCCTACCCTGCATTTATAACTGGAAGTTCTTTGGAGAGTCCCCAAATATGCATGCTGTTTTAAACCTTTCTACTTTGGCACGCACCTAAAATAGGCTTCTCCCTCTCTTGTCATTTTGATAAATGCCTTGTAGACCCACCCCAGGGGAGTCTCCTCTGGGAAGACTTCTTTGCCTCCCTGTGACAGAGCTGATGCTTCTTCTCTGGACCACCATGCTTAGTGCTTTGACTACATTTGTTACAATAACAAATAGCTAAGGTTAACATTTAATGATCACTTACTGTATGCCATGTGATAAGTCCTTTATATGCGTTTAATGTATTCCTCATAATAAACCTATAAGGTATGTCACAGAGTCATCTCCATTTTCCAGATGAAAAATAAAGGCATGAAGAAGTTCAATAACTTGCCTAAGATCATCCAGCCACTAAATGGTGGCATCAAGAGGTCAACAGAAGGTTTCTGGCTCCACAGCCCATGCTCTTAATCATTACATTACATTGCCTGTCTATGTTTACCACCGTTACTGAATATTTCCTATATACAAGGCAGGGTACACATCATGTGGAATTGTATTAATTTGGTGCACGTGCCTCCTGTATTATTTGTGACTACTTGAAGGGCAGAGAACCATGTCAGATTTACCTTTGTTCATGAGGCTTTGTGCATATGCTCCCTTTTGGACAGAAAGAAGAAGACAATTTCTTGTGTAATTTCTAGGACCTGGGAAATGATATATAAAATATCACTGGGAGTGTGTCATTAATTCTGAATTTTATTTGGTTCTGAATTTCATTTTAATCATGTTGTTGGCCTTCTGTTTCTCCCCAGACCAGTATTAAAGAGGGACAGCTATTGAAGCAAACCAGTTCCTTCCAAAGGTGGAAAAAGCGTTACTTCAAACTTCGAGGCCGTACACTTTATTATGCAAAAGACTCAAAGGTAATTTGGAAGAATATTAATCGCTAGCACTTGAGATTGTGGATGAATTAAAAATTTTAGTTCTATGAGCTTTTTGTCTTGGTGCTCACTAGAGGTTTACTGTTCTGCGAATTCGGAATGCGTGTGATCCGGCTTGGACCAAATCAACCAAAGGAGTCTATTTAAGTCCATTTCATGGTGTGTCCATAGAGGACGATCTTCTGGGAAGGTTCTAGCATAGTATTCTTTCTTCCCTTCCTCTTCCCTTACAATTAAAGTAAAACATTAAATGTAACTTTATTAAATGTAATAAGCTGAAATTCTTGAGTTTCCCCTCTCTACCTTTTGCCTTATACATCTTTCCCTGACCATGAGAGAGAGTGATTTGCTAGATTTGCTAAGAAGCTGTCCTCTGGTTTCAGACGAGGGATTGGATCCTACTTCCAGCACATTCCACTGGAGTGGCTGCGGGCAGCTCGTGTTGCACTGAGTAGGCTTCAGTGAGATAACACACATGGTACCTGACACAAAACAATCACTCAGTTATGCTAGCAGTTAAGAATAAAAACCATAGTGAAGTAAAATTAAGGCTTTAAATAATTTTTATGTAATGGTTGAAGAAACTAAGAATGATGTGGTTTGGGAAGAAAACAATTAATAATGATGAGCTTCCATTTAAGACTGATCTTAGTGTTCCTTCAAAAGTAAACATTAAGATTTCTGGCTACTGTGTCAGTTGAATAATTGATAATTTCCCTATTTTAAAAAAATGTATGTTCCTGATATAATTAGTAGAGTTATACACTGGGAGGTAAAATCAAATATGCAAACAAATGTAATTCTTAGTTTATGCTGTTGTACAAGTAATAACCAAATAAAGTAATCTCATTTGAAAAGTCGTTATGGTTAAGGTTGTCCCTGATCTGGCTCCATGCTGCCTTTCTGCATTCATCTCTCGGCAGCACTGACCACTTGATAGCCTTGGCCTTGCCCCATGTTTACCATCTGCAAATGACCTTTCCCTCTGTCTCCACTTGATGAAATCCCTTGTTTTCCTTAAGATCCCCTCAAAGAGTCTTTATTTCATCATTCACAAGAGCAAGAGTTTGAATGTTTTCTGCGGGAGAAATGATCTATGACCTTCTATAGCATTCTGTAGTATTTCTTCCCTTGTATTTTCAATAGACCATCTTATATTACAATTAGTCATTATCTGTTTCTTCTCCTGTGCTAAATTAAAAATTCTTTCTGGTTGGGGAACAAGTCTGATAGTCATATTGGTTGGAGTGAAGTGGACTTACATACCTCCCAACCCCACCAGGGATCTTGGAGGTGGTGTGGAAGTTATCAGACCAGGGGCCCTTTTTCTTTCTTTTTTTTTGGTAAATTTATTTTTATTTAATTTTTATTAATTTTTATTTAAATTCAATTTAGTTAATGTATGCTATGTTATCAGTTTCAGAGGTAGAATTTAGTGATTCATCAATTGCATATAACACCCAGTGGTCATTATAAGTGCTCTTCTTAACATCCATCACTCAGTTAACCCATCCTGCCACCCACCTCCCCGGTAGCAACCCTCAGCTTGTTTCCTATAGTTAAGAGTCTCTTATGGTTTGTCTTCCTTTCTGATTTCATCTTATTTTATTTTTCCTTCCCTTCCCCTACGTTCATCTGTTTGGTTTCTTAAATTCCACATATAAATAAAATCATATGGTATTTGTCTTTCTTTGACTTATTTCACTTAGCATAATACCCTCTAATTCCATCCACGTCATTGCAAAAGGTAAGATTTCATTCTTTTTGATGGCTGAGTAATATTTCATGGTATGTGTATGTATACACAACACATCTTTATCCATTCATCTGTCACTGGACATCTGCACTCTTTCCATAGTTTGGCTGTTGTGGACATTGCTGCTATAAACATTAGGATGCATGTGGAAGGGGCCCCTTTTCTGCAGTTTTTAGAGGTGCTTTGTTACCCCTGCCTTGCTGCAAGAACATTGAATGAGTGTGAACAATGACCAAATGACTGACAGTGGGAAGGATATGTTTATTTAGAATTTCCTAATCTCTAAATCGAACATTATTAAAGATTCCCTTTCTGTGGAGTTTTTATCATGGAAACTTTTTGATTGAAACCACTTTTAAGAGTACTAACGAAACACCATTTTCTGTTTGCAGAGCACATTCACCTTCTCATTCAAACCCATTTATTGATGAGGAAAATTAAGCCTCAGAAAGTTTAGTAACTCACCATGATCCGAGCCAGGACTAGTTCTCATTTCTCACTTAGCAGATGTGGGAATGATGACATTGCCTCTGCCTTCCTGGCAAAATTGTTCTAGGCTGTTGCCTGTCAAGCGGTACAACTCTGTGTGTGCGTGTGAGTGTGTGCACGCATGTGTGTGTATGCACGCATGTGTACGCACATGCATGTGCACAACACACTGAGGAGGCTCCCGTAGATTATGCTTCTAGAGGGCAGGGAGCATTTTGCATTGAAACTCTGTGCCAGAGGGTTCTTTGAAGACCTTTTCAGTTTGGGATTTATGAGTTAGTTGTACTTTGTGGTTTTACTCTTCCTAAGAAGATGTTGCAGAGACTCACTAATGACTTTTTCTTCATTTTCTATTCCTAATTCCTGACATGGCTTCAGAGTCATGACCTGATGGCCCCCCAAAAATAAAATAAAATAAAAAATTTTTAAAAAATTATTGACGAGCATTGAGTTAGGTTTTCATTTAATGTGTTTATGTTCTTTTTCATTAACAGTCTCTGATATTCGATGAAGTTGACCTCTCAGATGCCAGTGTAGCTGAAGCAAGCACAAAAAATGCGAACAACAGTTTTACGGTATGGTTATATTCTGCTGACTTCCTTCTCAAAAGTTACAGAAGGACCTTTCCTAAGTGCGTACAGAGTGTCCTCTTCAGTTACCAACCCTGTGTCAACTTATGCGTGTTGGAGTTCCTGCCGACACAGAAAACTTGATAAGTATGTTGTATACCCAGTACTGTTCATGATTGTGGGGTCAAGAAGCCAACATATTAAATGTATTTTCTAAAAATATTTACAACATTTTCTACTTTAGGCCTTTTATTTTTAGTGCTTTAAAATTGTCACCTCTTTTAAATTTAATACTTCAATGAATTCCATTGTTTTGGAATTTCAAGAAGTCTGTTTCTTACCTTCAATCTTAAAAATAATGTTTTCCCTTCTCTTCTACTTTTCTCTGTTGCTGTGGTTCAGGTCTTCATTTAGTCTCATATAAGTGATTCATTTGATGGTTACTTAAGAGGTATATCCTCTGTTCCAGTTGATTCTTTTCCAATTACAAATCACACTGCTGGAAAGACCTCACTGGCTCACTCTTGCCTGTCAAGTTACATCTGCAGCTCCATCCTCGAGTCTTGTGAAATCACACCTTGGCATTCTGGTGTTACTGAGACCATTTGTCCTCTTGCACCCCACCGGTCCAGCATTTCTGTCTATGCCCGGGCTTTTCCCATTCCCCCTGGCTTAACTCATTTCTCCTCCATCTCTGTCTGTTGAAATTCTACCAGTTCTTCAAAGCCGATCTCAGATATCTCATTCTTCTCCTATTCTTTCGTTCAAAAAATACGATTTGAATACCCACCATAGGCTAGGCACTTGTGCTAAGCACAAGAGATTTGGAGATGAATAAATAGATTGTTACTTCTCTCAGAATATTCAGAGTTCACTGAAGTTTTTCCGGGGTAGTTTTTATAACCACATATTCCTAGGTTCTCTAAGATGATTTGCTCCTGCTATGTTGTTGCCCCTGTCCACACTCCCAGCCCCTGTTCGAGAAGGCAGCACTGCTGACAGCGGTGCGCTGTGTCCCATCTCCCAGGCTTGCCAGGGCAGGGAAGACAGACAGATAAACAAACACAGAGCAGTGCCATGATAGAGGTAAGCGCTGGTGGGGGTGGGGGGGTGGAGTGGGGGAGGAAGCAAATGCATTCAGATTTAGCCATATGGATTTACTGGCACGTGGGATAATCCTTGGTGTCCCTCCCACCTCCCCAGGGAGCGTTTCCTTTGAGGAGAGGAAAGCCAAGAATAGAATCCTGGGAAAATGTTAAAATTTAAAGTTTGACCAATCAAGACAGAGCATTCTGAAGTATAGAAGGAGTCTTGGGAGGCGATGATGTTAGGAAAAGCCTGTGGAAGATAGTTTTAGGACGGAAGTTGTTAAACATCAAATACTGTAGCGAGATCAAGTCAAAGAAGAAATGAAAAGTGTCTGTGGAATTTGTTAACTTGGAGGTCATTGGGTCACATTGATGAGAGTGACTTCGGGGTGGCGGGGGGATGTTGTGCATTAGGCTGCTCTGAAGACCAGGTGGGAAGGCAGAGAAGCTGGGGTGGATTACTTTTTTGAAAAGCTTGGCTGTTAGGAGAAGGAGAACAAGTATAATATTCAGGCTTCAAGAGAGTTTTGTTGTTGTTTTTGTTGTTCTTTGGATCTGTTTTTAAAATTGGTTTTGAGTGTGTATGTATGAAGAGAGGAAAAAATTGTTGGACTCAAAAGTTGAAGCGTCAGGAGAGAAAGGGGAGAGTGGATGGAGCATGGGAGCCAGAGAGCATTTAGAGATAAGCACTGACCAGGAGACAGAAAGTTTATGGAGGTAGGTGTGTGCAGGAAGCCTGTTTATTCCAAACCCAAATACTACTTTTCTTTCAGTGAAATTGAAGCTGAGGTCATCTGCTATGAATCAGAGTTTATTTGGGTTTGGAGTAGCTTCTGTAGAAAATGAGAGTTGAAACTGAACAGGGACCTGGAGAAGATTATGAGGTAGTAGTCTAGCAAAGATGGAGATCAGGTTTACTAATGTACCTAATTCCTATGCCTTTCACTTTTTTTTTTTTTTAAGATGGGGAGAGAGAACAACAGCTAAATTGATCCAGGGTTGATGGTTTATAGGGCTTATTGGACAGAAAGACAAAGGCATTGTTGGATATTCGAGGGATCAATAAGTCATCCATCTTCCCCTCTGTGTTACAAGTTCTTGAGATAAAATGTAAGTAGTGAGGGACAGCTTATTTGTTGCTGAATAAGATCCAACAACCACTAAATTCACAGCTTCTGATAAATTGTTGGAGGCCTAATCAGAGTTTCTGATAAATTGGTGCTTCTTTTTCCTTCCTTACAAATGAAGGTGGGGTAGGCTGATGAACCACTTGCCTTTCCTAAGGAGTGATCCATAGTCCTCTCCCCTTTGTGGAGACTCATCGGGGAGTGGGCAATAAGGGTTTCCCCTTGACAGGGATCTAGAATTTAGTCTGAAAGAGGGTTCCAAAATTGAAGATTTGAAGGATAGAACAATTTCAGATGAAGACAAGGTCTAAGGTATTTGTGTAGATAAAGGTAAAAGGAAGTGAAAAGCTTGGATTTGAGAGAGGGTATTCAAATCCTTTGTAGAACTCTTTCTTGGACCTCCATGTACATTCAGTCTCTCCTATAGTACCTTTCTTATTATAGAACTCACTATGTTCTGCCTTGCACTTAATTAGGTACTTATGTTTATTATAATCTCCTTGAGGACAGAAGACCCTGTCATATCATTTTATTTCAGAGTACCTTATCCGTATTTGTTGATTTAATTAATAACATGAAAGTTTATTTTACACATGAGAAGACTTCTTATTGAAATATTTTCAAGAGATTTATCTACTCAACCAGATGTTATTTCTGAAGTTTGTTGGACTAGAAATGTGGAGACTAAAATATTAGGCAAATTGCTTAGAGTTTTACAGCAAGTGAGTTTGGTAGAACTTTCTAGGGCATACAATAGAATAGGGATAGGTTTTCAACCAGTAATTGGCAATCTTCCCTATCTTTAAATATTTAAATATCCTACCTTTCTGGATTGCATTGACTGCTATTGATACTGTTATTCTGGCTAGCTCATGTCAAAGGTTAATGGAATAGTGTAGTGGTAGTAAGACTGGAAAATACAGGAATGGCCAAATTCAACGTTGCTACAGCCATGCCTTGAGGTCCCTAAGGATGATATGTTGACAGGGGACAATAGTAAATGGAAAATCTGGGATTAGCAAATGGAAAATAGAAAAGCTATGCTTTGCCTGAAAACCCAGTGCCCAACTCTCTAGTAAAATGGTTTCAGGAGAGCTTGGCAGACACTGACTTGACATGGGATGTTACTCTGCATTGTTTCCACCACATTCTGTCAGTTATGAGTGAGTAACTCAGGTTGGCTGAGCTTCAAGGAAGGGGATAGAGACACCATGAGGGTCGCATTAAAGGATCTGTGGGCATGGTTCAGACCTACCTACTCAGTGGTTACTTTTCCTTCCTTGCACAGTCCTCTGCTCCCATCCCTGGAGTTAATAATTGTCTTGTTGTTTTGGTTGTCAAAAATCACCTTGGGGGGCGCCTGGGTGGCTCAGTGGGTTAAGCCTCTGCCTTCAGCTCAGGTCGTGGTCCCGGGGTCCTAGGATTGAGCCCTGCATCGGGCTCTCTGCTCAGTGGGGAGCCTGCTTCCCCCTCTCTCTCTGCCTGCCTCTCTGCCTACTTGTGATCTCTGTCAAATAAATAAATAAAATATTTTTTAAAAAATCACCTTGGGTACATATTAGTTTTCTATTGCTTTGTGACAAATTACCACAAACTTAATGACTTAAAAACAACACCCATTTGTTATCTGACTGTTTCTGTTGGTCACACAGCATAACTGGGTTCTTCTCCTCCAGATCTCACAGTGTTGAAATAAACAGATTTTTAAATATAGATAGATATATATATACACACACCACACACACCCCCCACACACATCCATGCATATTTAATTACCTTGCATGGGGTGAATTTTGACCTCTGTTGGAGTTTTGGGTTTTATAGGTGTCTTCTACAACAGGCACCCCTGATGGCAACAACAAGACACTGAAAGCATTTTCCGTGCATTAGGTCAGTGGTGTGATCAGGGAATGGAAGAGGACAACCCCTGACAGCTTAGTTGGTATTTTATAAGCCTTCAGGATTCATTATTGTTCATCCCTAATTTATGAGTGGTTTATGTTCTCCCATAGCATTGTCTATGATTGTGGCGTCTATAATACATTCCTAATTTTTTCCTTCGTTTTTTGAATTGTGCATTTCCTTTTTTATTTTACTGATTTCTGCATGATGTTCTGGAGTTCCATTTTTCACATCAACATTTTTATCTTTAACACACCTCTGTGCTATAAGCAAATGTGTTCTTCTATTAGACTAGAGAAAAGAATTGATTTTTTTCCCCTTGGTCACACTGATGTGCCCTTTGGAAGGGTCCCAGCCCTCCTGATGCTTAATCCAGGGCTCTTCCTTTTCACACAGTGTTCTTCCCATCTGGTTAGTCTTTGCCTCTGTTCTGTCCCTCTTCTCACATCCACTTGCTCTTTGTCTCTTTCTCACTCATCATGATGTGTACATCCCAGCTTTTTGTGACTTAGTCAGTTGCAGACGTTAGACCATGAAGTGAAGTCAAACAGCATGGGTTTGTGCTGGCTTGGCCCTCTCTAGCTATGTGCCTTTGGACTAATTCATTAACCCCAGTGAATCCATGTCCTGTTAACTGAGGATAGTAGTGGATCCTGTCCCATGGGGTTGTGAGGATTTTAGGGCACTATAATTCCCTAGCACCGTGATGAGCACATAGAGTTTAGTAAGTGCTAATGGCTGTTATTATCCTGAGGTTATCACTCTGCTTGCTCCCTTCACAGGTGATAGTCTGTTGTCAATTCCTAGTAAGTTGGGGGATTTTAAAGAAGAATATGGATGAACTTCATCTCGAGAAAACGTTTCACCCTGCCTCTCTTTCAGAGGTGTGGTGAAGATTTATTTCCACTTTATCTCATATTAATAGAAGTTTTTGGAAAAAGCCACCCTTCTGTAATGAATGAAATGTCAATTGTATCTTGTTAGCTATTTGCACGAAGAGCTTTTTTATTGAATGGTCACAGTCGCCATGGCATATGTTAGATTTTCAAAATGTGCTGTTCAAATAATTGTTTTCTTTAAATTTTAATGACAGATAGGCTCAGTCTTAATTACATGAGCCATCATTTTAAAAGAAAGTATTGTATTGACACTGTCAGAACTTTTTATGGAAGTTTGTAAAGAAAACTTTTTTTTTTAACTAGAAATATAGAGGTAATTTATTTGGCTTATTTAACTACCCTTCACATTTTTTTTTTTAAAGATTTTATTTTTTTATATTTATTTGTTAGAGAGAGAGTGAGCACAGGCAGACAGAGTGGCAGGCAGAGGCAGAGGGAGAAGCAGGCTCCCTGCCGAGCAAGGAGCCCGATGTGGGACTCGATCCCAGGACACTGGAATCATGACCTGAGCCGAAGGCAGCTGCTTAACCACCTGAGCCACCCAGGCGTCCCCCCTTCACATTTTTAATAAGTGATCTACGAGTGTACTTGGAATCTCACAGTGACTGCACACCCACGCTGGCTTACTCGACTGTGTGAAACATGGATACCACGTGGTAACACTTATTTATAGAGCTTGCCAAGCACTGGAACAGAGTCATTTTAGTTCAGGGTCACTTGCCGCAGCAGAAACGACTGAAAGTTGATTAGCATTCGAGTGATTCCTCCAGTGAAGTTTCAAAAAATATGCGTAAAAACAAGAAAATAAACAGAACATCCAGCACCTGAAATGCTGAAATTATACATTCATAGTACAGTTTAAATGAACGGGCTATGTTTTAATGGAAGGGGAAAAATGTTCTTTTTTTTTTTTTTCTTAAAGATTTTATTTATTTGACAGACAGAGGTCACAAGTAGGCAGAGGCAGGCAGAGAGAGAGGGGGAAGCAGGCTCCCCACTGAGCCGAGAGCCCAATGTGGGGCTCAATCCCAGGACCCCGAGATCATTACTTGAGCCAAAGGCAGAGGCTTAACCCACTGAGCCACCCAGGCGCCCCAGGGGAAAATGTTCTTAAAGAACTCCTTTCCTGGGACACCTGGGTGGCTCAGTTGGTTAAGTGGCTGCCTTTGGCTCGGGTCATGATCCCGGCGTCCTGGGATCGAGTCCCATATCGAGCTCCTTGCTCGGCAGGGAGCCTGCTTCTCCCTCTGCCTCTGCCTACTCTGCCTGTGCTCACTCGCTCTCTCTCTCTCTAACAAATAAATAAATAAAATCTTTAAAAAAAAAAAAGAACTCCTTTCTTTAATTTTTTTTTTAAAGATTTTTATTTATTTATTTGACTGACAGAGATCATAAGTAGGCAGAGAGGCAGGCAGAGAGAGGGGGGAGGCAAGCTCCCTGCTGAGCAGAGATCCTGATGCGGGGCTCGATCCCAGGACCCTGAGACCATGACCCGAGCCGAAGGCTGAGGCATTAACCCACTGAGCCACCCAGGCGCCCCTTTAGTGTGTACTTTCTGTTTATTTTGTTTTTTCCTTAGCTTCTTCTCTGTTATTATAATTCGGTTCATCTTCTCTCTTAAGAGAAATACCACATCTTTTGAACCTAAGTGTCAGTTTACTTATATCCATTAGTATCTCAATCTTTAGTTACAAAGGAAGGGGCGAGATGTTATTTTCCCCTCATTTGTCAATGCACATCACAAAACAAGTGTTTAGATAAATAAGTTGCCTATTCTGATGGTAATATTTATTGTAACTATTATGTACCTCTTCTAAATGCTGATCATTCATTCTTTATACCAGTCCTATAAGATAGGTACTATCATGCTCTCCGTTTTGTAGATGAGAGATCTGAAACAGAGAAGTTAACACCTAACACATGTACTAACTAGAATCTGAGCCCATCTGGGTCGTCAGACCGCAGTCTGTACTCTTGACCCCTCTGCTATCCTACCTCTTTATTGTGGACCTTTAAGTGAGTATGGTCCACATAGTTTTCCTCTAATTGTTCGTTATGTATCAGTTGTCTTTTCTCCCCCAAGTCCATCAGAGAGTCTTGTCTTACATTACCAGGTATGTAGTTATCCCTTCTGGTCCTACTGCCAGTTTAGAGTACTACATTTTATTTGGGGCCCTGTATTTTTAATTGAAATGTTGATAAAGAGCTCACAGAGGACAGTAACCAATATTATACAAAGATCTGCGAAGTCATGGGATTGACACTAGAGGCCACTTTTTTATCTTCAAGATTTGGGGAAATGTGGCATCTTTTTAATATTTGAGGGATTATCATGCTTAAGAGGTGGCTGACAGGTTCTGTGTTACTGCAGGGTGCAGGACAAAGATTCACAGTTGAATTCGCAGAGAGACAGTTTTAGCTCTGTGTAAAAGAGAGCTTTCTAACTTGAGTCATCTGATAGAACCGGCCTTTTGTGATGTAATAGCTCTGTCCATTATTAGAAATCTCAAGTCCTCTCATTCCCTATGAACTGGAAGAGGCTTTCAAGAACAGAGTTCTCAGAGCAGACTCAGGCTCACAATGCTGAAATGAATTTCTTAAGGTTGGATGGCTAATAGCTATGCACAGCTAGTGTGGAATTTGGGGCTCCCAGCTCTTGGGGTTTACTGAGAGTAGGTGAGGAGGAGTGGATTTAGAGATTCCTGGGCCCTTTCCACACACTCTGTCATTCTACCACACAGTAAGAGCTAAGTGACCATCCTTTGAGATGCAGTTGGAGAGATCTTTGCGTGGTGTGTGTATGTGGGAGGGAGTGAGGGGAGGTGGCAGAGACTGAAATTTCCTTGCAGACGCAGACTATCTTCCTCACCACTGGATCCCCAGGGCTAACACAAGACCTGGTACAGAGGGGAAAGACAATAAATATTTGTCAAACGCATGAAAGAATGCATCTTGTTGAGTGAATGCATGTAAACTCTAGTGTTTATTTGGGAAAATTTTGTCATTTCAAGATTTAGCTAGAGAGCACAGTTTCCTAATTTCCCCCAGTGAGGTTGGATTATAACATACCCATAAATACTTGTATTCTAGTTGAACTCTTTACGTCGTGACTCAGGTGATTTTTTAATCTACGACAAATCTTACAAACATGATTCTTGTTGTGATTAATGATTGTGGTGGTCTCCTAATTATTCCATTCCTGATCTTGGCAGACCACAGATTTTTTATGACTGTGTTGGCTTAACTATTTTATGGCACTCGAAAATCATACCACGTTAATGCAATTTGAGTGGCTGTTTTGTTTCTTAAAATTGACTTATATGCAGTTCAGATGGCTTTATTCGATGAAAGCTGATAATTTATAAGTGGAATTTGAAACTGGCATTCTTTTTTTCTCTAACTTGGACATCAGGCTTTTACAAATGAAATAGCTGACCATTGTTTCCATAGGTATATCATGTTTATTTTTTCATTGAATGGTATAGCATCTTTTCCAAGAGTACAACCCAGAGAAACACTTCTTAATGTTATGATGAGCTTCCTCAGACCAAAGTTCTAGGAAACAAACCATTGGTCCTTTTGTGGTTAGACTAAAATCTTGAGGTGCTCTATTTGCTAGGCTCATAATGTAAGAAAAACCATCAAGACAAACTGGCTAATCCTCTCCCTTTGGGGACCTTTGTAGGAATTTAGAGTTGTTGTTTTGTATAAGTGAAGTGTTGCTCATGCAAAAATGTCTTAGGTTGTACATGCCTTTTCAGGATGGATAAAAGCATGTCCACCAGTAAGGATTGACAGAGCTGTACTCCAACGTGCTGCCGAAAAACTTCAGAAAGATTTTAACCTGAGGTTAAATACAGTATGACCACGATAGGCACTTCACAGGTTAGGTTGTAAAGAGAGGTTTTTTTTTAAGTCCTTGGGTTCATCAGTGCCTTCACTGCCCACATTATCCAGCATTCGCAGAGGTAGTGAAAAGTACTGTTTATGTGTGCCAAAACATACGTACAAGGCTACTTACCCATTGAATAGCATCAGATTGGAAATAACCTAAATGTACAAGTTAGAGATTGGTTGAAATGAATTATGAACTATTTCACATAGTACAGTGTTACACCACCATGAAAAAGAAGGAATCAGCTCTGTATATAACAATACACACTGAACTCCAAGTTGTATTCAGTGTGAAAAGCCAGATGTGTAACAGTCTGCATGTATAAAATGTTACTCAGTGTTTTTTACTCTGTGTGGGGGTGGGGGTGGGGGGTTCTGTGTATGGGCCCACAGCCATGCATTTAAACCTTGAAAGATCACAAATTTGTTGTATATGTGAATTATATCTCTGAAGAGATACAGATAAGCTGACAGATATTTGCCTTTAGGAGGGAGCCTTGGTACCTGGGGGGAGGGCAGACTTGGGAGGGAGATGTACTTTTCATCCTAAATATATTTAAAATATTTTTGTTTGTGTCACAAATGCTTATTCCTTATTCAAAGAAAATTCTAAATGCTAAATGGGAGCCCTTTCTGGCAACTTCCTATCAGATGCATTTGACAAGAGTGATGGACTTAGCAGGAAGCCCAAGTTGGACACTGCTACAGTATCCAAAGGAACCATTATAAGGGTGTATCAGACCATCTGTAATGGGAGGGAAGGAAGTAATGCATGAGGGATCTTGTGGGAAAGACTGGAGAGGTGTGGCTAACAGGAAGGGAGAAGAGAGAGGAGGAAGCTAATGCAGAGTTGTTGAATTTGGGAGGATTGCTATATAAATAATGCCTTTAATTAAGGGTAGAAAATGAGAATACAAGTAGGTTTATTGGTAGTGAAAAGAAGACATTGTGAATTAGACACTATAAATTTGAAATGATAGTAAGATACCCTGGTAATGTCTAGTAGGCAATTGAGAGATGCTTTAAAAACTATTAAAATGGCTCAGTGGATTCCTTTAGTGTCATTTCATGGCTCCTTTTTAAGTTTCTAGCATATTCAGATGTCTTCTGTACTCCTTAAGTATGATCATGGTGTAATGGAAAATTTAGGTTTTAGAAATGTTTTAGTTTTGTGGTGACTGGTATAAACAAGATAATTATTTTGTTTTGGACTTTCCCATTATATATGTGTTCCGTACAAAGCAATTTACGGTTATAAACCAATAGAGCCTGTGTCAAGGGAATGAGGCTAATGCTTTGTTCCAATCTCTGGTACATTCTGAAAATATTAAATGAGTGGTAAAACTTCTGCTGTGTCCATTAACTAATACTCACCGCTAATTTACAGTAAGAGTGTGTGTGGCAGCCTACATAAATCATTTCTAAAATCACTGTGATCTTTGTCATTATAATTAATACTAAAAAAACCCCTCTCATTTTCCTGTGTACAAATGTTCAAATAAGATACTATATATGATTATGCATATGAAATGTATGTATATCATACTATATATGATAATATATATGATTATATATATCCTGTCAATACTTTGTTTTCTAAAGGTTCCTGGTTTGCAGACACCTATCTGAGTTAGCACATTTATTATTATTATTGTTGTTATTATTAATTTACTAGCACCTTTTCTTGCTTATCTTTAAAGAATATACAAGTATATGTAGGACTTAAATACAACTGTACAGTTGCCCTGATTCTTTTTAAGAGGAGAAAAAGTGAGCAGCATGTGAAGTCTTTTCTGCCTATTCTGGTAGGGTAATGTCAGTAAATTCTTTGCTATGCCTTCATTCTCTAGTAGATGGCTAGGAAGGCAGACAGAATTTAGTTTCAAATCCTACGTGTGCTTTGTGACCTTGGGCAAATGACAAACCTTTCTGAGCCTTAGGTTCCTCAAGTGTAAAACGGGTTGCTACTTTTGGGGTTATTAGATGCCATAAGATCTTGCACCTTCTATAAATCTTATTTATCTTCTATAAATAATATATTTTATGTTTAGCACACACAGGTCCTGGCCTGTTAAAATTACTCCGTAAGTGGTAATTCTTACCATTTTGGACTTGGAAGCTATTTCCATTCCAGATGTGAAAACTGGAGTCGTCCAGACTTCTCCCTCATTGTCACACCTCACAACCACATAGTTACCAAGTCCCATTAATTCTGTCTCTGAAAAAGCTATTGACTCTTTTTCCTGTGTCACATCTTCATGTCATGGTCGCATACACAGCAGCCCACTGCCACCTCATGAACCTCATGAACCCCATGAACCCCATGAACCTCATGGCCTGTCAGGCCATTTCCAAAGGTTCATGAATCTTCTCCTGGGTGTCAGTTGGTTAAGTGTCAGACTCTTGATTTCAGTCCAGGCCATGATCTCTGGGCCCGGGATCAAGCCCCTCAAGGGGCTCAGTGGGGAGTCTGCTGGGGGATTCTGTCCCTTTCCCTCTGCCCCTCCTTGTTCTCTCTCTCTCTCTCAAATGAATAAATAAATCTTAAAGAAAAAAAAAGTCTTCTCCCTTGGGACCTGACCACCAAGCTGACCCTCTGTACAACTGCCAGCCATCTGTCTAGAACGTGTGATTCCTGGCTCTTCCTGGCTGAAAGCCCAATAGTGTGTGCTCTGTCACTGTAAGCTTCAGATCCATTCCCCTTAGCATGGGAAAAGGTTTTCTGTGATTACCTGGCTGGCTTTGCCTTGTTCTTCCACCCATGGTGGCCATCTTATGCTATTCACAATACCCAGCCCTTATCTTGACCTTTCCTCCTTATGGGTTTGTATGCCCCTTGATTTGCAGGATTCCTTCCTCCTTTCCCTTCCCCCTGGCTCCCTCCCCACAGAAATCTCCCTCCCCAAATCTCACCTGCCTCTCACCTTTATTTGCTTGAATATCACTTCCCGGAAAGCTTTCTCTGGGTTTTGACCTTGGCTGACCTTTCACTGCATTCTAGCAGCTCCCTGGGTGCTGACAAATAGAGGTTCAGATCCTGAAGGAGCTTGGAAGCTAAGCCAAGTGGGTTTGGAAGATGGCAGGAACCTACTGTTCCCTCTGTTGGAATTAGGTTTACTTACCTGTGTTCCTCATGGAACTGCAGGCTCCATGAGGACAAGGACTGGGTCTTTCATCTCTCCGTCCCTGAGCTGCCACATTGCTTGGCTAAAATAAGGCACTCTGTGTTTTCTAGAGAATGAATGAAAATTTGGTTTTGGAGTCAAAGATGTCAGTTCTAAACTATCACAATAGGTATCATGATGTTGTAGCTCATCGTTGCCTAATCGTCGTCGTTGCCTAATATGCTCTGCGCTAGAATTGTGCTTGGCCTTTGCAGTACAGTTGTGAAGCAGACACGAAGTGGGCAGACTCAGAAAAGGATCAAATGCTAATACGTAAGTGGACCAAAGTGTTGTTGAGGTAAGAACAGCAGGTTGTGGTGGAAAGTCAAAGTGGAAAACTTCTTACACGAGGTTATCAGAGAAAGCAAACTGTTTTTCAAACACTTGGCGCTGAACTGGAAGAGAAGCTTGAAAACTTTGCAAGTGAACTGCGTAGAATAATGCAGCTGATTTGTGTAGACTGCCTTTCAGTTCTGAATTCTTCTATGTACTTTCGGTGGTTGTGAAATACACTTGCTTTATATTGGCAGTCTAAATATTCATGGATTTTGGTCGGCTGTTAAAAGTGCTGATCAGTAATCTTTAGGCTTTTCTTAAAATACCAATTTTGGGGGCATCTGGGTGGCTCAGTCAGGTTAAGCATCTGCCTTCAGCTCAGGTCATGATCCCAGGGTCCTGGGATTGAGCCCCGCATCCGGCTCCCTGCTCAGCAGGGAGTCTGCTTCTCTTTCCCCTGTTTTTGCACTCTTGCCCCCTTTCTCTCTCTCTCCCTCTCACGTAAGTAAATAAAATCTTTAAAAAAATACCAATTTTGGTGAACCAAGTATGTTTTTAGTCATAGGTCATAGTTATAGCTATTATTACATATATAACAAATTGAAATTATAAGCTTAATTATTTAAAAAGTTTTTATAGACAATATTACTTTGTTCTTGCTAATCTGCAACATTCTATATCTTAAAGCTTTTGTTTCATCCTGACAAAATTGTTTTCGCTGGCAGTTGATTTCTTAGAGCTACACATATCACATGATATGTGTAAGGTTCTGTGGTCCACATAAAGGCAGCTGAGGAACAGGCGCAACTTGTCTGGTGTAACAGGGAAAAGAAGTGTGATTTGAAACCAGAAGACCTGACCATGTGCTCTGATTCTCCTACTTACCGAGTTTGCTATTCCAAACAAGTCAAATTTCTTTTTACCTATCAAGTGGGCCAGTTATATGGAAGATTGAATGAGATAACATATGTGATCATACTGACAGCAAAGCACTTTGAACGTGTGAGATACTGCAGGAGTAATCAACCTGCTTAATTATCAACCTTAGAGGCCCCTAAGTATCCTGTTTTTCAAGATCTTCACTATTAATTATTTGGAAGAAATGTCGTTTGTATCCATAGATAGTCATTAAGGTATGAATATAATAAGAAAGTAGAGGACCATGTCATTGATTTACCAGTTCACTTTTACAATATCAAAAGTTATAATTTTGTATTATATCAGTGATATGGGGGGGTAGGCTGAATGATGGACCATAAAGATATTTATATTCTAATGTTTGTAAGCTGCGAATGTCACTTTATATGGCAAAAGGGACCTTGTAGTTTTGATTGTGTTAAGGATCTCGAGATAAGACTATCTGGGGCTATCGAGTGGGCCCAGGTTAATCATAAGGGCCCTTATAAGGGAGAGGCAGGAGGAATCAGGGAAGATTTGACCAAAGAAGTAGGAGGTTGACTTGATGCAAGGAAAAGACCTTGAGCCCCAAGAAATGCAGTCAGCATGTAGAAGGGGGAAAAGTAAGCAAACAGATTCTCTCCTTTAGCCTCCAAAAGCAATGCACCCCTTTGGACACCTTGACCCTAAATTTCTGACTGCCACAACTGTAAGAGGAATAATTTGTTACAGCAGCAATAGGAAACTAGTATGATAGGGACTGACCAAACACTGATAGGTACAGTTTGTTTAATTCTAAGAAACTTTAAATACTGACTTGAATCCAAACATAATTAGTCTTCGAAGAAATAGTGGTTTATTATTATACATGGAATTTGTCTATACAAATAATGGAATAGGATACCACAGTAACCAACACAGAAAGCCTTTCTTGGTGGACTCCCTGGAGCTTTAGCCCCAGGTCCCTTTTCCAGGGAGAGCAGGATTGGGGAGCACAGCCTACAGAAAGGCTGTCTTTATCTTCTATGGTTCCACTATATCCTTCTACCTTTGGTTCTCCAGTGAATCAGAGACCCAGAGAAGTCACAGTTAGGCCCATTACTCTGAAACAAAGTCTTAAAGACAAGATAGTCCCAGAAGATGTGAAATAGATTGCTTTCTTTAACATTTTAAAAAAAATTTTTTAATTTTTATATAAGCATATAATGTAACCCCACCACCCTCTCCCAACCCCTCCTCCCCCCAACCCCCCTCAGTCAGTTTTATGACATTAGGAGTCGCTTTTGGTTTGCCTCCCTCCCGATCCCATCTTGTTTCATTCATTCTGTTCCTACCCCCTTAACCCCCACCCCTGTTGCATCTTCATTTCCTCATATCAGGGAGATCATATGATAGTTGTCTTTCTCCCATTGACTTATTTTGCTAAGCATAATACCCTCTAGTTCCATCCATGTCATCGCAAATGGCAAGATTTCATTTCTTTTGATGGCTGCATAGTATTCCATTGTATATATATACCACTTCTTCTTTATCCATTCATCTGTTAATGGACATCTAGGTTCTTTCCACAACTTGGCTATTGTGGACATTGCTGCTATAAACATTCGGGTGCACATGCCCCTTCGGATCACTACGTTTCTATCTTTAGGGTAAATACCCAGTAGTGCAATTGCTGGGTCATAAGGTAACTCTATTTTCAATTTTTTGAGGAAACTCCATGCTGTTTTCCAGAGTGGTTGCACCAGCTTGCATTCCCACCAACAGTGTAGGAGGGTTCCCCTTTCTCCGGATCCTCGCCAGCATCTGTCATTTCCCGACTTGTTCATTTGAGCCATTCTGACTGGTGTGAGGTGGTATCTCATTGTGGTTTTGATTTGTATTTCCCTGATGCCGAGTGATGTGGAGCACTTTTTCATGTGTCTGTTGGCCATCTGGATGTCTACTTTGCAGAAATGTCTATTCATGTCCTCTGCCCATTTCTTGATTGGATTATTTGTTCTTTGGGTGTTGAGTTTGCTAAGCTCTTTATCGATTTTGGATACTAGCCCTTTATCTGATATGTTGTTTGCAAATATCTTCTCCCATTCTGTTAGTTGTCTTTTGGTTTTGTTGACTGTTTCCTTTGCTGTGCAAAAGCTTTTGATCTTGATGAAGTCCCAATAATTCATTTTTTCCCTTGCTTCCCTTGCCTTTGGCGTTGTTCCTAGGAAGAAGTTGCTGCGGCTGAGGTCAAAGAGGTTGCTGCCTGTGTTCTCCTCAAGGATTTTGATGGATTCCTTTCTCATGTTAAGGTCCTTCATCCATTTTGAGTCTATTTTCGTGTGTGGTGTAAGGAAATGGTCCAATTTCATTTTTCTGCATGTGGCTGTCCAATTTTCCCAACACCATTTGTTGAAGAGGCTGTCTTTTTTCCATTGGATATTCTTTCCTGCTTTGTGGAAGATTAGTTGACCATAGAGTTGAGGGTCTATTTCTGGGCTTTCTATTCTGTTCCATTGATCTATGTGTCTGTTTTTGTGCCAGTACCATACTGTCTTGATGATGACAGCTTTGTAATAGAGCCTGAAGTCTGGAATTGTGATGCCAACAACTTTGGCTTTCTTTTTCAATATTCCTTTGGCTATTCAAGGTCTTTTCTGGTTCCATATAAATTTTAGGATTATTTGTTCCATTTCTTTGAAAAAATTGGATGGGATTTTGATAGGCATTGCATTAAATGTGTAGGTAGCTTTAGGTAGCATAGACATTTTCACAATATTTATTCTTCCAATCCATGAGCATGGAACATTTTTCCATTTCTTTGTGTCTTCCTCAATTTCTTTCATGAGTACTTTATAGTTCTCTGAGTATAGATTCTTTGCCTCTTTGGTTAGGTTTATTCCTAGGTATCTTATGGTTTTGGGTGTAATTGTAAA
>RCUC01154515.1:0-37500 GCA_003697995.1 Taxidea taxus jeffersonii
TCCAGACCTGGTGTAATGAATCAGATTTGAGTGCTGGCATAGCCAAAGGGATTTCTACCACCGTCCTGATACCACGTTCATAACAAGGATTGAGAGACATCAGGAGAGAAGGCTTCTGGCCTTTCTTACTGTTTTTGTTTATTTGTTTCTCCTTTTAAAATTCTTTTTTATGAGGCTGCCATAAAAACACTCATTAGGCAGTGCTGATTTTCATTAATGTTGATTCTCCAAGAGCTTAATCAATCTTCTGTGACCAATGACCTCATTCCCGTGGGAGAAGAAAGCTGTTTAACAAATTAGCTTTACAGATTGTAGGTAAGGCATACAGATGTGAGGTAGCCTGTGTTGCCAAAATAAGATGTGGATTAGTGGTTTAATATGCACAAAAAGAATAGCATTAAACTGTCTCCTTGCTGTTACCCAAATGCATCATTAGAAAGCAGCTGTCCTCCTTCCCCTCTCTCACCTCCACCCCTCCTCGTTCTCCTTCCTTGTGCTACTTTTGCCCTCTGTGAAATCTATGCTTTGAAAGCACCTAGAGACAACAGCACATCTGTGGTTAGTGGGAAGGGAGCACAAACCACAGATGCATAAAGGAAAACAGGGAAGGGGGAGAGCAGCATAGTTACCACTTTTGACTTGGAGCCTAGCAACTTCCCTAGGAACTGATTATTCAAGGTTGGCATGAAGAAACTTGACTCCCAAATAGTATCTCCCATCCAGGAACCACTCAGCTGAACTTGCGCTGTTCCAGAGACTACTCACAATGGGTTATTGTGTCCTTGCCAGGTGGCCTTTCCAAGACAGTATGTCCTCAACAGTGAACCTCAACAGTTGCTGAAAGAAGGCCTGGAAGCCTAAATGATGGGGAGTCATGGTCCTCGGGACAAAGGCCAGGCAAAGACAACCTTTCCTTACATGGATGTGTCTGGTGGCACCGACCTCCCCACTAAAGTCTTGAGTTTCTGCCATCAGTGCTGGTGGACTGGTCTGCACTCTGCTGTGTGTCTGGACTGGTGTGTGGGCCCTTCCTCCAGCAGACCCTGGAAGAGCCGGAGTCAGAGCAGCAAGGGACCAGCTGTATTTTTCCTTCTGGGGGTGGGGGACTTCCCCATCTGCCACCTCGTGTTCTCTTCTTCAAGCTCTGTGGGGGACAAGGAGGGACAGAGTTACTGTTCTTCTGTGTTGAAGAAGCCTGGGGCCTAGAGGCATGGGTACACAGTGGCAGGCCAGGGTCTGTGAAGCCTGTGTCTTCTGACGGGAAAAGCAAAGGAGAATGGTACTCTTTCCTCTCAGGAGACCAGCTGGTGGGCTGGGGTGAGAGGGGACATTGGTGCTGCTGGCTAGTATTTTTTTGTTTTTTTGTCTTTTTGTTTTCCCACTTTCTGGTTTCCCGGTTCTATCCCTTCGGGGTCAGGTGCAGAGTACCTGCCCTGCTGGCTTAGCCCAGTGAGACATCTCCACGCTCAGCTTCCGGAAGTCTCAGGACAGGACAAATTCACATGCTGCCTTTCACTGGAGGCTGGTCTTTGAAATGCCCGCAGCCTGCAGGTGCAGTGCGGCAGAGATGTACTGGGGTGCCTAGAGTTGCTCACAGCCCCATTATACACCTCTCCTTGCCAGGGCCCTGTCCCCAGATGGCCTGGCTTATGCAATAGGGAGCCTTCTCCCTCACTCCCACCTGCCTTCTGCCCCAGGAGCCTGCAGTGCAGTCACATGTCCAAAATCAGGCCACTGTTGTCATCTCCGCAGCCAGTCAGCACAGCGAGTAGGGCCCAGCGCCTGGCTGCAGAATCCTGCAGGACAGGCCGCTGTGGTCAGGGTGGGAGAGGTTTCAAACGCAGGCCCCTGAGATTAGATCTGGGCGCAAGAGGGCGCAAGAAAGAAGTTGGTAAGGCACAGACTTCCTTTCGGTTGGCATTCCTTTTCACTCTCATTTAAATTGATCAAATATATTTTGAGTACCTACTCCACACAAAGCCCTGAGGAGGGCCAGACAAAGATGAGTAAGTGAAAGTAAATTCCCTGACTTTATTCGGGACTACAGTCTCTGACTCCAGTGACCTTTCTTGTTCTCATGAGGAGGCCCCTGTGTCTGTTGTTTTATGGCTATAAGACTCTTTCTTCATTTCTGTAAGAGCTTCTTAAAGCAGTGAACCTTTTGTTCTGAGCCCCCATGCTTTATTTCTACAATTAGGATCCTAGCAATTTTGCTAGTATTCAGCACTGTGTCCATTGCTTCTTTGGCCCTCAATAATTATTTGATGACTGGCAAATGGACTTGTTTGGAGGCCATAAGCATATCTCTTCTAGCTCCTGGGAGGAGGGTCCCTGTGGATCAGTTGTGACAATTTCTTGAGCACCTGCTTGTATGGGACACTCTGCTCAATGATTTAGACACACCAGCTCTAACCTTCACAGCATTGTTACATGGTGGATGTTTTAATCTCCAGTTTATAGATGAGAAAAGAGAAATGCAGGGAAGTTAACTAATGGGCCTAGGGTTACATAACTAGGAAAGATCAATCCAGAATTCAAAACCATTTTTTTAGTTTTCAGAACCATGACCACTTCATCCCCCAGACCCCTGCTGTTCATGACCAGGTGGAATGATCTGACCATTAGGCCAGGGGATCTACCCATTAGTTATTATATAAGAAAATCAAACAGTAAAGATAAATCACAGCCCAAGTGCCTGCTGGGACACTGACATCTGGATGTATTTTGAGATCACTTCTGAGGAAGGGCTGTGACTCCTGGGCCCAACCAGGGCTCATATCCTCCTCTGTGGCCCTGGGAGGCCCTTAAGCCAAGGCTTCTCATGACCCTCTAGGGAATCACAGATGCAGGATAGTGCAGAAAAGAGGCTTGCAAGCTCTCTCCTTGAACCAGGGCCCACCCTTGAATTGAACTCAGATTCAGACATTTCCCAGCGATCTTGGAACTGCTTCCCAAGAGCAATGACTTTCGGCTGAGCTGTCCCTTGGGCTGGAAGTGAAGCAGTGACCTCAAGGTGAAAGTCTCCATATCCCATTACCAATCCAATTACCTGGTGCTTGCAGGTTAGATGGGAACTGCCAGACCGGAACTCAACAATGGATCATTTAGTTCTGTGTCTTGTCTCTGACAGTAGTCAGGCCTGAGAGCCTCACTCAGACACTTCTCATTGTCAGTCTGCAGACACAGCAGCACGCTTTCCTTTAACTGAAGGAAGGGAGCCAGTCATGGAAATGGCGGACAACACAGAAGCCCACTATATTACCGTAGCTCCCATCCAGTCCCAGCCTTCTTTCCCATATTCATTAATTCATTGAACAAATATTTACTGAGCAGTTACTACATGCTAGGCAACACTAGTCACTGGGCATCCAATGATGAACAGTCTCTGCTCACATGAGCTTTCATTGCAATGGAAGAGTCCAGATAATAAATACCTAAGCAGATGGGCATATATCATGACCATTCTTCTAAGTACTATGGAAGAAACTATAGCATGATAAAGAGGATGGAGAGAGCTGAAGAGTTGATACTCTGGCTGTCAGTGGCCAGGAAGGTCTCACAGGCAAGGTGACCTGTCCACAGAGGTCTGAAGGCACTGTTGGGGCATGAGAAGGCTGTCTGAGGGAAGGTGTGTGGGAGTGGTCTGTCTTTTGTCTTCTCTGTTGGTATTTGGAAGACTTGGTGCTAGGACCAGAAAAGTAAGCAAGTGCAAAATAGAAAAATACTTGGTTTTCGAGAAATAGAGGAATATTAAGTGGCTGATGCAGTAGGGAACAGAGGGATAAAGAGGAAGGTAGAGGTTATTTTAGGAAGGTTGAAGGGGTCCAGATCATGAAGAATTCATGGACCATAATATGGACTTTGGCTTTTATTCTGAGGGACATGGAAAGCATTTAGAGGGGTTTGAATAGTATGGACTACATAGTAACTAAAGTATTCATTAAACATGTCTTCAGATAAATATTTGTTGAACGAATACATGAAACACTTGTTGGATGATTGAAAGAACAAACATCACTGAACCACACAAGCAACTACACAGAGACGGAGAGTTCCTAGAATAACACACTGTCCATATTTGCTCAGAAGAGAGGAATGTCTTAGCTGTGAAAAAGTGATTAGCTGTCAGCTACTTTGTCTTTTGTCTTCTGAATGGAGGCTGGATCTTGGTGTTAGGAGCAGAAAAATAAAAATGTACAGGTCAAACAATAGAAATCATGCAATACAGTATACTTTTGGGAATGCAGTGTTTCTCCTGCCTTGACAGGTAATGACCTGCTCCATGAATGAAGTTGTTTTCTCACTGATGAAGATTACATGCCCTTTACTTGGCTTATTTTGAGGCACTCTGTACATGTCTCTGCCCAGAAATCTACCTGTCCCTTGTCTCAGGACCTGGATTCCACATTTCAGTCCCATCCTTTTCTTGAGTATTGAAAACAATTTCATTTTTAAGAGTCTGCTCTCCAACAGGATGGGTTGGTAAACCTCTAACACTGTCATTTTCTCTTTGCACCAGGTCTCCTGCTCAAATGTCACCTTTTAAAAGGTGCCTTTCTTTACTCTTGTCCCTGACTCCCTTTCTTGCTGGATCCACAGCCTCCCTGTTCCTGCATTCATAATTTGACCAAGGAACCTGGGCCATGGTTTGCATTTCTCTCTCTTTCAAACCCCAAGTCTCTTGACCATAGGGACACTGACATTCACTTTTGGCTTCCACACCCAGTGTGGAAGGAAAAACACAGGGTGTGGGGAACAACAGAGGAGTAGGTTTGGGGCTGCTGATTTGCCCTTCTTCCAGGGGTCATTTGTTAGTCTAAAAAGGGTCAAGTGTTGGGGAGGAGATGAGAGCTTCCAGACTGGCAAATGCTTTCACGTTAGAAGAAAAAAGCATCCAGAGGCTGGTATGATGTGCATAGGAAACATCAGCTGGGGACTACAGATGGAGCACTAAGGAAAACAAACAAACAAACAAAAAAACAAAAAAATTGTGTTTGCATACAGTGCTCATAGCATTTTTTCCTTCTTTCCTTTTCATCTTTTGTCCATTCCTTTCTTGTTTTCTTGCTTTTGTTTTTAATGAAGCTGGTGAAATTCACTAGGAGGGCATATTTTCAGTTTGACAAGTCCTTGGGCACATCATGGAGGTGCAAGATTCCTACTGAGTCACGAGCCACTCAGATGATTAGGTTTTAAAAAAAAATTGTTTTTATTATCTAGGTAACACGTGATCACCACACAAAAAATATAGGTAAGTCTTCTGGATATAAAAATCAGTTCTTGTCTACCACCCCAAGAAAACACCTTTAATATTTTAATGGTATCTTTCTGAGCTCTTTTCCTAAGATGCAGGCCTTTTATAGGCCCCACTTGTTAGGCTACTTTCAAGAACCAGGGAAGGGAGGGAGGGTGTGTTGAGGTGTAGATGCCAGGATAAGGGCAGATGTGGGAAGATGATATCCATGATGCTGCCGACGGCCTGACTCTAGTCACATCCTCTGCATTTCTTTTTCTCTTGTGGGCCCAGGCTGCCCATCCATCTTGTGGGATCGAGCTGTCAGAAGCACCGCCAGTGTGGTATCCTAATGCCAAACAGTCTGGAGCCTCTGCACTCACCTTTCCCTTCTTGCCACCAGCATGCCACCTCCTTCCCAGACTTCCCGGTACTTTCTGTGTCTGCCCTATAAGGTCGTGGGTGTCTTGCCTACATACCTGACATCCCTCAGTCACAGAATACAACAAGCAACTGTCCTCACCAGGGACTTCATAGGCTTCACTCATTTACCCACCTGAATGTTACTACTTAATTGACTGAACCAATGAAAAACAAACTTGCTGATCGATACAGAAATAATTTTGCAAATTGTGGGCATAAATCTTTAGAGATCTGTGTGCACTACCGTTTCTTAAAATGCTGAAAAGGTAAATCAATTTTCTTTATTAAAACACAATTGCTCCATCTATTCCTAGTTTAGGCAGGAGTCAGGAGGCAGGGTGTGGGGAACAACAGAGGAGGAGGTTTGGGGCTGCTGATTTGCCCTTCTTCCAGGGGTCATTTGTTAGTCTAAAAAGAGTCAAGTGTTGGGGAGGAGATGAGAGCTTCCAGACTGGCAAATGCTTTCATGTTAGAAGAAAAAAGCATCCAGAGGCTGGTGTGATGTGTGTAGGAGATATCTGGGGACTACAGATGGGGCACTAAGGAAAACAAAACAAAAAAACAAGAAATCTCTCATCTTCATCACACCAGAGAGTGGACCAGCCAAGATAAGTTAGATTCATGCTGTGGTGACAAACTTAAAATCTCAATGGCTTAAAACAGCACAGTGTTATTTCTTGCTTATATACATTGTTGGTCAGCAGGGACCAAGCTGATGGAGGACTCCCAATCCCAGCTTGGCTGTGCAACATGCTGGAGATAAATCGAGGAGAGACGAATCCCACATTGGTGAAATTATTGTCTTCTGCTCCATTCCACTGGCCTGGAGATGAAGGCAAAGCGCCATGTTGTCACATGTCTTGATGGTGGACAGGTGGAATGCGCTTGAACACTTCTAAGGACCACCACACAGAGCGACCTGGAACCTCTCTTTTACGGTGCCTTACACTGGACATTGGTGCTGTGTTACCATGTCTGTGAGCACCAGGGAGAGGCGGCTTCTGGTTCATCTTCGCACCTGACATATAGTATGGGCTTTAAAAAAAAAGTTTGCTTTGTAGACTGAGTTAATTAATTGGTAAGCAACAAAGAAAGGAATCTACAGAACTTAGCTGAATGGTACAGAGAGGGGACGGTACAGTGCAGTAACATCTGTGGAAGCATCTTATCTTGGGTCTGGCATAGGTGACGTTGTTCCTGCATTTTAATGTGCCAGACCCTGAGCTAAGGTCTTTAATGCATCATCTCACTCAACTCTTACAACAACTCTCTCATTATCCTCGTTTTGCAGATTTGGAAGTTTTTTCCTTTCACCTTATATATCATGATGGATTTTTGAGATGATAGGACCATCCCAATTCCCATCCCCCATCATGCCAGGATAAGGTTGTTTGACAATACAAATTCAAGTGAGTACATGTAAAGATCAAATTGGCCTTATTTGGTAATTCATGAATTAGGAAGCATCCCATATATTCGTAGAGAGGAGCTCTGCCAAGCTGCAGGAAAGGAAAAGTTTTGAAAGGTGAAAAGGTGAAGAGTATTACTAGCAAGGAGCATATCATTTCAGGATTGAAAGGACCTATGGGGCAGATACCTCACTGACCAAGTAATTCCAGGCTGACTGGTTAAAGGTTACAGTCCCGGGGGCATTGGCACTGCAGTTACAGTAGGTACTGAGTCTTGGTTAGCTGATGTGGGGTTTCACCCAAGTGACTCCATCTGGGGACTTGAAAGGACCACTGCTGGTGGCCTAGGTTGAATCACTTGCCTTTTCTGGGCCTTGGTTTCTTCATTGACTTAAAAACAAAAGAAACATTGGCCAGAACTGCTCTCTAAGATCCTTTCACGTTCTCTTGTTTCATGGCATTTTAATGGCTTGCCTCTGAATGGTTTGCACCTGGGGTAACTTGCCAGCTAACCAAAGGACTGTGACTTTCTGGTATCAGTGTGCACAGAAAGTGATCTTTGAGTCACACCCGAGGAAAAGCAAAACCCAAAGAAGCCAAGTTTTAAATCCACAATGCCATGAGATAAAATATTGTTTAGCTAAAGGCTTTCCCATGTTAACACACTATCATCAGTGTTGAATTTCCAGAGACATGTAGTATCTACTGTGTAATAGAAAACGGGCTCAGGAATTACCCGAAGAGGGAGGTTTCAGAGAGAGTTCAGCAGGAGGTATTTCATTAAGCTTCATTGCTATAGGCCATATTTGGATGTTTATACTTCCCCACCCTCTTAAAGGATCTCAAGACCACCAGAAAGTGTGGGGGGGGGTGCTGACTACCCTGTTTCTAATTGTTCTGCTTAAAACAGACACTGACCTTTGTAATAAAAGTCCCCTTGGCTGGACGTGGGGAGGCTGGGTTTCAGACAGCGAGTGGCCTCTTTAAAATGGCAGAACGACAGTACCAAAAGTTTAGTGGACTGAGGGGCACAAAAACATTTAACGCATTGTGGGGCCCCGGGAGTGTATGCGAGTTCATCCATTCGCAAATCCCAGCTGTCCCAGAGATCCCTTGGACCAGTGCGGAAACAAGCTCACAGTTCTTTGATATTCACTCTATGCCAGAAACTCCTCTCAACACTTGACAAGCTTGTTTAATTTAATCTTCTTACAATCAACACTTCGAAGAAGAGAAAACTGAGAAACAGAGAGTTTAAGGAACTTGTCTAAACACACACAGGCAATAAATAATAGAGCCAGACTCTGCACTCTCAGCCAATGTCATGCAATCTGGGGGCAGTGGGCAGATCATTTAGCAAGTCATGGGAGATCATGCGGTGTCCATATAGGAATATCAAAATAGCATATAGAAACCACGAGGAGGTGATTTTCCAACGCTCAGGCCCTGGCAGCCTGTTGTAACGATTTCTCTAGTTTGTATGATTACAGAGCTCTCTCTTCCCTGGGGTCCCTGCAGGCAGGAACTGGGTCTCAATCACTTATTTCTGTTTCCCTAGCACTTAACAGTATCTGGTGCGTAGTAGGTGCTCCTTAGCTATTTGCTGAAAGAATAAACGTGGTTAGATGGCTGCTCTCTACAAAGGATTTGGAAAATCTGGGGACAGGACATTGGATAATATAAAGGGTAGTTAAAGAAAACACAAACAGCTGAGTGAGTCATTAGTAAAATTTGTTTGACTTTTTTTTTTTTTTTAACCCAGAGGAAAGAAGGCTGGGCAGATATAAGAATGGTTTACATTTCTGGAGGTTTTCATACAGTTTTTGACCCATTCAATAAAACAGGTTCCTTGAGCACACACTGTGTGTCTGCGGGGCACTGTTCCGTGTCCTGGGACTTCGAGATACAGGTCCGCCCCTTCTGGAACACTGTCGCCAGTGGTCTGGCCTTGTGCTTGGTGCAACAGTCAACAGAGGCTGCAGGCATTCAGGATTTTCCTGGCCCTAAAATAGTGAACAGTAGGAGGTGTCACCAGGCCCTAGTGTGCAGCTTCTTCAGATCTTTAAAAATAGAATTCTTGGTTTAGGGGTTCTGCTCAGAGAGGAGAGAAATCAGCTCCTGCCTGTATCCGAGGAAAATCACTGATGAAATCAAGTTAGTTATTTTTACATTGTGTTCTGTTTTTTCAACAGTTTATAACAGTGTTCTGAGGGGCTGCTTTTCAGGCTACTGGAGCCTCACAGGGGGTGAGGTGTTGAGAGGGGAAAGCTTGGGGAGAGGCCCGAGATTTCAGAATAGTTCTGTTCCATTCTGTATATTTGGGGTCCACACATAATTTTTCTGGTCAAAAATACAAGGGTCCTGCTTTTTCAAGCAAACAAACACACACGGCTTAAAAAGTCGCCATTTAGGATTTTTGCCTTGCCTCTTCCCTCCTAAGCAGTTAGGGAAACAGAGTGGGAAAGGAAACTTCATCCCTCCAGAGACACAGGAAGGCTGTGATGAGAAACTGGCTGCTCTATTGATCCTAAAAACATTTCCTATGCAGATGTGTGGAGGACCACCTCTATTTGACAAAAGGGAGCATGCTGGACTCCTCAGGCAAGGAACTAGCAACCAGGGGCACAGGCATAGAGGAGGGAGGGAACCAGTGTTCTCCCAAAGACAGTGGATCTTGGCTGAGGGAAGTGGGTTGGGTGGATATTGTCAGCAAGAGGTGGGAGCTGAGGTGTGGGAGGGGAGGCTGCAGAATTTGGTCTGCCTATCTCTCTAGGCTCTGTGTTCCTAGACTAATGAAGAGTCAGGGAAATGTGGAAAACTGTACCTGTAGGCTTCAAGGCAGAGAAATTGGGTTCCTCGTTAATTATAAGTGGCTGTGAGACGATGACATTTAAAACTTCCCCATTTATAAAGAGGTGTTGCCACATAGCTATTACCTGATAGTATATGAAGAATTATCTGTGAGGCTCAACACCTTTTAGTTGAAATCATTTTGAAGCAGAGCAAACAAATAAGTAAGTCTATTGTAAAGAAAGTCATTACTAGAGGGAGATGCTCCTTCCTTCCAGAAATGTCCTCTCTCATGGGAAGGCAGAAGACAGAACATGGAAACCCCGCACACAGAGCAGGCAATCAATGCAAGTGTGTGGAGAAAGTGGGCAGAAACTATCTTGTAAAAGCTGTCATGGAGGAAGGGCATTTTCTCGGATGCATGGAAAGATGTATGTGTGAATTATTAGGGCCTGGAGGCAGAAAGGAGGCGACTGAGCTGAGTTGGAATCGAGGGCCTGGCACCAGCCCTCACGGGGAACCACCTGTGAGGTCCCAGCACACCCTCGTGTCATCCATCAGCCATGACACGAGGGTGTGCTGGGACCTGAGGGGCTAGGCTCTGTACTTGCAGGGTGGGGCGGGCTGAGGTTCCGCAAGAGCTTCCCAGAGATGGCAGGGGAGACATGATGGAAGGTTCTGGGAGAGCCCGTGGCTCCAGCTGACAGGATAATGGAGTAGTGGATAAAAAAAATAAAGGAGAGGAAGAAGGAAACGCATGATAAATCCACCTTTCACAGATAAACTCTCCTCCTCAACGTTAAAGATTACTTTTCTCCCCTTCGCTTTTTCAAGTTCATTGAAACTGACACCGAGTTGCCATTTCCCTTCCCACTTGAACTGCTTTGCGCTGAACTTCTTGACCTTTCCCACCAGGGCTTCCTTCAGCTTGTTTTTTGTGTCCATGGTCATGGATGTGGGAAATTATGGTGAAGAACGGCTCGTGCTGGTTAGAATCTAAAGATTCTTAAAGGAGAATCTCTCCAAGGGACAGCCCAGCCCTTGTCCCTGATGCACTCTTCTGAAATGCCATCCCAAAATCTACACAGCACTAGCTTCTGTTTTATTTCCTCCCTTGGATTCTCTGTTTTCATTTCTTCTGTAAGTACTTATAATTCAACTTCTACAGTAACAATGAGTTTACATTTATGATATTACCTTTACATGTAATACAGACATGAATTATTATCTGCATTGTAGTGATGAGAAACCTGAGAATCAGAATACTTGATTAGGCTTAGAGTCCGGCTATGAACAACACAAAACCCCACATAATAGCTATTATTTAAAAAAGAGGGGCACCTGGGTGGCTCAGTGGGTTAAAGCCGCTGCCTTCGGCTCAGGTCATGATCCCAGGGTCGTGGGATCGAGCCCCGCATAGGGCTCTCTGCTCAGCGGGGAGCCTGCTTCCCTCCTCTCTCTCTGCCTGCCTCTCTGCCTGCTTGTGATCTCTGTCTGTCAAATAAATAAATAAAATTAAAAAAAAAAGAAAGAAATTTATTTCACTCTCATTTTATTTTTTAAAATATTTTTTTTTATTTATATATGAGAAAGAGAGAGAGAGAGAACATGAGTGGGGGAGGGTCAGAGAGAGAAGAAGACTCCCGCTGAGCGGGAGCCCAATGAGGGACTTGATCCTGGGACTCCAGGATTATGACCTGAGCCAAAGGCAGCCATTTAACCAGCTGAGCCACGCAGGCACCTTCATTCGCATTTTAAATAATATTTGTAAACTGTCAGTCCAGGGTAGTGTGATGGCTCCATGAAATTGTTAAGGATTCGGGCGACACCATTACTGGGTATGACTGTCATCCAAATGGGTCCATCCAAATGGGTCCATGATGGCAGCCAAAAAGAGCTATGGGTCCATGATGGCAGCCAAAAAGAGCTCCAGCCATTGTACAGATATATTCCAGGCAGCAGAATGGAGAAATAGGGCAAGAAGGGGAACAATCTCACACAACTGCCTCTTTTACTTCATTAGCTGGAGCTTGGTCACTTGGCCACAAATAACTTCAAGGAGGAGTGGAAAATATAGTCTTTAAGTGGCCATGTGTAAACTAAAGTTAGGGCTTTTATTATTAGGGATAAAGTAGATAACAGATATTGGGGTGGGGAACAGTCTCAGGCACATGTGTCTGAGTCCCAGACCAGTGAGGGAAGGAACTTAAGCCCAGGTTTTAAGTTCCAGTGCTCTTTCAATGGCATGGGGTAGGGCCAGGGGGATGTGGTAGGCACTGGTAGAACCCTAACCAAAAGATGGGATTCGCTTTCTGCTCTGAAAGTCTACTTAGTCTTTGAGAAATCCAACTTATGAAGTATATAATAAACATTTTCTTATTCTTTTATTAACTATGAGTATCAAGAGACTACGCATTTACATATAGTGACTGCATTAGGAGATCAAAGGAAAGGAGAATTTCCATGTGGGCTAGAGCTGCCAAGGGCAGTTCCAAGAGTGAGAGGTTAAGGCCAATGTTGAGGGCTGGCTTACTTTGTATATGGAGAAAATGTGGTCTCTTTGATGGGGAGCATGTTGAAGACGTTGATTTCTTATCTTCGGAGGGCACTGTGATCCTGATATAGAAATTCTTGCTTAACTTACGTCTGAGCTAAAATAATAAAATAAAACAAAATGAGCCTTTCCTTCTGCACACACATACTCAGAAAACTCTTTACTCTAATAACAATATCAATTCGCAAACCCATGTTGTGGTGATAGTAATGGCTAACATTTAATGAATCCTTATATGTTCTGAGCCCTCTGTGTATTACTTACTAGTTCCTCTCAAGGTCTTGAGGAGTAGGAATTATGAGATTTCCATTTTATAGTCAAGTAAACTAAAGTGTAGCAAGATTTAGAACTTGCCCAAGATCTGTATTTAAATGTTAGAGATAATGTTCAAATCTAGGCATTCTGATTCCAGAATCTGCATTCTTTGCATGACATTATAAAACTTTTCCTGCAGCAGCCTTTGTCTTTGGGACTCCAGACTGGGAAATGTTCATGCTATAGGACAAGTAGTTCTAGGGAATACAGGGAGCCATATTTATGGGGACGGAAGGCAAAGCCAATACCTTGAGTTAGCCTGAGAGTTATTTGCTTTCAGTTTGGTTCATTACGGGAAAATTATCATATCCAGGCTTTTTACCTAATTCTCCTGGTTCTACAACAAAAATCAGAAGAGTGAGGCCCAGAGATTCAGGTAAGCCTTTGAACTCTCCTTGGCCTTAGTTTCTGTACTTGAGTGCTCTCTGAAGTTCCAATTCAGTTCTAAGAAGCTCTGCTACACTATGTAATAACCAAGCCCTCTTGGATCCCCTTTCTTTCCATTTATGAGACTCTAAAATGTGGAACCAAGGCTAGGATGGGAGCGACAACTCCATCCTGCATAGCTCCAGACGTCACTTCCTAGCTCCTACATCCATAATGCTGGAGGCATGAAGTTCCCTGCAAAGCTGACACTCCCACGTCCTTGATCTGCCAGATAGAAACAGTCTGCAACCATTTACCAAGCATTTGTTAAGCACCTACTATGTGCTCTATGTTGCATTGTTCCTGGAGACACAAAGGGGAATAAGATATGGGTCTCAGACACCTCAGTCAGGGTAGAGGCTTTTGTTTGTTTGTTTTTAAGATTTTTAAAATTTATTTAACAGAGAGCACAAACATGGGGAGCAGCAGGGGGAGGGGGAGAATCAGGCTCCCCTTCTGAGCAAAGAGTCCAATTCAGGGCTCCATCCCAGGACCCCAGGATCATGACCTGATCTGAAGGCAGACGCCCAACCACTGAGCCACCCAGGCACCCCAGGGTAGAATTTCTTAACTTGAGGTCCACAAATATTTTTTAGTGGATCTGCAAATGCTCTAAAACTGTATGCGATATTTTGTGTATCTGCCAAGATGCTCACATTTTTCCCTAGGGAGAAACTTCATAGTTTTCAACAAATTCTGCAAGGAGTTGGTAATCCAGGAAAGTTATGAATCACTGACCATGTGGTCAAGACAGAATCCAAACAAATACTCAGAACATAGTAGCAGGAGTTCTGTAGTGAAGACATGATTGAGTTGCCATAGGATACCAAAGCAGGGACATTAACACTTCTCCCTGGGACTGAGGTGGATCTATGCCCCGCACAGATGATGTCAGCTGGGGCCACAGGGAATAAGGAAGAGATAGATAGGCAGGCAGGCAAGGAGAAGGGCATTCCAGGGTGTGAACTGAGGGACCCAGTAGATCTAAACTGTTCTGTACTGAGAAAATGCCCATCTGGAATTGGGTGCTTGGTATACAGGCTATGAGGACTGCCATGTGGGAGTAGAAAAGTGTCGATTCTTGAAAGTCAGTGCCCAGGATGCATATAGGGAGGGTGGCTATCGGTGATGGTGACAGTTGGGACTAGGTAGAGAAAGACTTCCGGATATGTCCCTAATACTGAGCAGCAGGAATCTGACCTCTGAGGACAGGCTGTCCAAGTCTTGGAGAAGGTCAACTTCACATCTCAGCTTCTGCTTCCTGAAAACTGGGCTTGATATTTAATAAATAAATCATGCAATCTTCCCTTCGTGCCCTGCCCCAAATAAATACATTCACTGTTACCACCACTTCACAACTGGCCACTGTGGGCCCCTGACAATCAATTACCCACCGGAGATGAAATTATTGTTTAATGGCTCCTGGAATGGGCTCCCACTCTGACATTCATCACAATCAATAATGCATCAGCAGGGACAAAAGAAATTACCTGCCTCCTGCTAAGTGAAAGAGTCCATTTATATGCAGCACAGCCCCTTCATGCCTACTGAGCAGGCCACCACAGGTGGGTTTCCACATTACAGAGTTCCTCACTCCAAGGAGATGGGAAAGTAGGCTCTCCCGTGAAAGTGTGCACACTGCTACCTACTCAGGCTCGACAGAGTCAAGGCAGGTCTTGCAGGTGGGCCACAGATGGGGATGATGAACAAGCAATATTGGCCAATCAAATTAATAGGGATCGAGTTGCCTCTCTCCCTTCCCATATTTTTTCAATGTACCTTGCATCTCCGTGCTTTTCTATAGAGATGACAGGGCATAATTTCCTTTGAGATATTTTGTAGGCCACTGGGTCTGGTTTCTGGTGCATTTTCTCTCTGTCACTTCCCACAGGACAATTGTAGATGAATTTTTCACCTCTTAGATCGGAGATTGATCATCCAAGAAATTTAATAATAGTGACCTTAGATGGCTGTGATGAGGATGAAGTGAAAGATCATATGTAATGCACATAACAGGCATTCTCTGGCCTCCCCATCCTTATTTGGGAAAGTATTCCACAGTTAGTATGATTCATCCTGATATTACTGATGGGCGAGGTTAACTGAAATAAGAACAGATCAAGAGAGAGTAATCATATTTAAATTCTGAGTCCCCAAATCTTAGAGAACTTCCATGTTATTTCACCCTTTATACATCAGTAAATAGCATTAGATCTGCTCAGAGATATTTTAACCAAATCAGAATCCAGGATAAAAATTTTCCTTCCTTCCTTCCCTCTCTCCATCCATTCATCTATTCATTCACGTATTCATCTATTGGAATTTTATTAGGTGTTGACTATTGATCAGATGCTATGTCAGGTCCTGTGCCCCCCCACCCCCTAAAGCCCCAAAGAACTTGCAGTGTGGAAAAAAAAAAGAATTCTAAGTAAATGATCATGAAGTAGTACAGTGAGTACAACGTCCCTTAGAGTGGTGTGAAAGGCTTCAGTGAGAAGGTGACACCTGGGCTCACTCCCACCGGGTAGGTGGGAGTTTGCTGGTGCACAGGTAGCAGAGCCCTTAGGGAGACTCAATCACAATTTTCCTCATCAGTTCCTTACTTTTCCCCCCCAATTTCAATATTTTGTGCTGTGTTCAATTTACAAGTGGGTTAAGTTATCCAAGGGAAACCAAGTTGCTCTGTCTGAAATCAGAGAGGCTAGGGATGAAGCCACAGCTGGAATTCACTTGCCTAGGGCTTTTTAACTTTGGCTGTGCCTGTGTGCCTTATACAGAGGAGCAGATTCATTCAACATGGATTGGCTCTCATTGGGACCGGCGTCCTGCTAAGCAATGATGAGGAAGGGGTTGACGTAAAGATGAAAAAGACCTTAAGGTAAGACAAGCAAATAAATAAATGCAGTACCATATCATGTTTAGAAGGGGTGTATAGTAGTAAAGTATAAGGATGCACAGACAAAGGAGCAATCAACTTTGTGGTGTGGGTAGAAAGTTTCTCAGGCAAGATGGCATCTGAGAAGTTAATAATGGCTGTCTTTGTTGGGATAGGCAAAACTCAGCTCACAGTTGCCTTGATATAACAATGAGTTCTAAGACTACATGATTTCTATATTGCCCTTGTTTGTTATCTGGCTGCCCCACCTTGTGGACATGAGGGCTTCCTGGCTGACTACCACCGAAATTCACTCCTTCACCTACAACCTTAACCCTTCCCTGTCTAAAGTTCCCTTTGAGCCTGTGTCTGGATGCTTGGCAATACTGAAGCAACAAGGCATGTACAAATGCAGCACTCTCTGCCAGCCTAAGAGTGTTTTATTATGATTAAAAAACATTTTTCCTTAAAACAACAATCTATATTGGTAATTATGTGCTGAGGTCCATCAGCTCTGTGCTCTGAAGGGTGCAACATTATTGTCAAGAGCACTTGATTGCTTGCCTCTTGTTTTACAATTTTGGCTTCCACTTGAGGCTCTGTCCCAGGCATTAGTGGAGAAACCAAAAATGAGACAATGGTAAATCCAAAAATACTTGAATGTGCTTCACCCACAGGTTCCTGCTTCTCTGGAGAGAGGGGCAGTGTGATGGCTGCCTCTCTTCTCTGGAGAAACACGGAACCCGGAGCTCTCTGAACGGAAACGTGCATATGCAGAGAGAAAGCCATACACCAAGGCAGAGACTCCGCTTCTGATCATAGTTGCTGTTTCTCCTAATTTCGTCTTGAATTTATTGTCTCATCAGCTAGATAGCCAGAGGTGGTAAAATTCTACCACTGGACACTCACGACTTTGAGTTGGCAAGACTTCGTTGTGGCTTCAGTCACTTTCTCTCCTTCCCTCTCCATCTCCCCTTGCCCTTCCTCAGCAGAAATATACGGGTTGTCTAGTCATAGTTTCACAAACCTGAAATCAAGTAAGTACATTTCTAACTTGTTTTGCCCTTAACAATATATTGTAGAAATCCCGCTGGGTCAATAGATACAGATCGAACAGGAATACATTCTTTTTATTAGTTGAAAAATATCTCCTGGTCTGAGTGTTCTACAGAGTATTTAACTATCCCCCCATGGAGAGGCATCCAGTTTGTTTCTACTTGTAAAATGATGCTGTAATAAACATCTTTGTACATGCACTCTTTGGCCACCTACTTTCATTTCTAGGGTTTAGGTGCTAATAAATGTGAGTTGGGGTGCAAAATATATGCATATTTTGAGTTTTAATAGATCTTGTCAGATTACTGCACTATTCACATTCCCACTAGCGATGTTTGAAAGTGCCTTACCTCCAGGATTCTTACCAGGTTAAAATCTCTTTTAAAATGCAAATATTGGGGTGCCTGGGTGACTCAGTGGGTTAAAGCCTCTGCCTTCTGCTCAGGTCATGATCCCAGTCCTGGGATCAAGTCTCGAATCGGGCTCTCTGCTCAGGAGGGAGCCTGTTTCCCCTCTCTCTCTGCCTGCCTCTCTGCCTACTTGTGATCTCTGTCAAATAAATACATAAAATCTTAAAAAAAAATCTTCTAAAAAAATTTTTAAAAATGCAAATACTACTGGAAAGGTGTTCAAATAGCAGTCAAAATAACAAAGCCTGAAATTTATATAATCTTTTTGCAGTTTATAAAGTGTCTTTTATAACATATATTCTCATCCAACCCCCAGAAAAAGTCCTTGTGAGTGGTTTTTATAGAAGCAGAACTAGGCCTGGAGTACAAAGTGGTTTGCCCAAGGCCAGGTTATCAGAGGGACAGCAAATCTAGAACTGATGACTCCAGGGGCTTTCCCTTCTACCTCACCGCTTCCCCATGTGTAAAGGTAAATTACTTAATCACAAAGTGCAGTGAAAAGGGTGCAACGTTGTGCTCATGGTCTGGCCCTGCTACTAATTACCTGGCTGGCTTTGGATAAGTTATTTTACTTTTTGGGCTACCGATTACTTCTCTGTAAAATAAGAAACTAAGTGAGAAGTTCTCTGTCATCCCCTCTAGCTCTAATAACAATGACCTCGAGCAGGGCTGACAGTTGCTAACAGGGGTGCAGAAGTCTGAGGAAAGAAAAGGGAATCCTAAGGAAAGTGGGGTATAGGATTAGAGCAATAAAGTTTGAAATATGCTAACTTCGAGCTTGGCCCACAACCCCTGCCATGTATTAAGTGCTTACCATGGGGATTATTGATACTCAGTACTTGCAGCTGAGCAGGTAAACGGTATAAGTAGTTGTGTGCAGGAAGTGGGGAAAAACTTGGTTTCTTCTTTCAGCAACTTGGGATAAGTATCCAGATGATCTTAGAGCACGTGTTCATGAATTACTTATAAATTCTGGCATTTAAAGACTTCCTATGTGCTAGGCAGTTGGTGCCTCGATTTATATATAGCTATCTTCCCCAGAGGGTGGTCATATTTTGTGCCAAGAGTTTTCTGGCAGATTCTTTAGGTCAGATAGGCTTTGACCTGCTCAACTTACCCCTGGGGTGATTTCTAGAAGCCTCATACTTAGATTGGGTTTACTAAAACCCCTCAGTCTTATTTCATGCAACCCATTGTCAATCTAGTCTCACCCATTCTACTGATATTTTTCTTACTATAAAAGTAACATATAATAATTAAAAATGTATTTGTAAGCATTAACATGAGTGTAAATAGCCTTCCAGTCATTTCTCTTAAATACAACTGAAGTCCTACTGTGTGTTTAGTGTGTGTATAATTGCGAGCTCTGCCTTTTTTTTTTTTTTCCACTTAACACTAGAACATCAACAATTTCTCTGAGCCCCACACCTGGATGAGACATTCAGTCTTGTCCATAGGTGCAGGTGGGGAAGCTGGGAAGACGATGACAGATGCATATTATCTTTCAAAGTAATAATTTCACCATGGTTAAAATGAGGTCCCTTGGATCTATGTCCCTTAGAAATCAAAAGAGCAATTTCTTCTCTCTGAGGGAACACTGGAAAGAATGTGGAAGGGAGGCAGATGGTGTATTTCTTCTTCCAGGATGGAGGCTGCAAGCTAGGGAGAAAATTCTAGAATTTCCTCTCCCTGACAGGTCTCTCTATGATCTTTAAGAAGACTGCATGGGCACCTGGGTGGCTCAGTGGGTTAAAGCCTCTGCCTTCAGCTCAGGTCATGATCCCAGGGTCCTGGGATCAAGCCCTGCATCGGGCTCTCTGCTCAGCAGGGAGCCTGCTTCCCCCCTCTCTCTGCCTCTCTGCCTACTTGTGATTTCTATCACATAAATAAAAATTAAAAAAAAAAGAAGACCACATGATGAAATAGAGACTATTGGTATGGATACTTTGATTTGGTTTATTTCCCTATGAAAGATTTCAAGATTTGGGATGACAGGGTTGAAGATACATAATTTTAAATTTCTGTATACTTGTGCAATTTAATTTTAAAACTGAATGTATGTGAAAATACTTTGAAACTGTAAAGTGACATCTGAATACTGCTAGGATCATTATTGCTATTAAATTTAATTTGGTTGTTTGGCGACCTCATTTTCAGTCTGCATGTTAAATACTTAAGTACTTGTGAATGTTGATTAGTCCACATCAGTTTCTTCATCTGTAAAATGAGTATGATAATGTCTACTCTTTTTTTTTTCTTGAGGATCAAATGAAATAATGCACATAAAAATGCTTTTAAACTCTGAAGTAGTAAAAAGACCCTATAAAGTACTAATTAGATATTAATAATAAGTTTTTATTATATTAGCCATCCTTCCTACCTTTCCATTATTTTATCAAAATACCTTTGTTATTTTCAATCAATTTCTACTGAGGCATATTGGAGATGCCCCAGGGAGAGAAAGAGCGAGGCCTGCTCCCATGGCCCACAGTGGCTCCTTCTATTGGCCCTTGATTGATAAAGTGGACAGACTGAGGATACCCCTGTCCTGACACTTGATGACTTCATGGATAAGTACCTACAGCTTTCTAAGCCATAGAGACAAATATAACACAAAACATACAACATAAAACATGTGTTATAACATATTTTGTATATCTATAGTGTGTGTGTGTATAATTATTAAATGCTTGGCACATCACCATGGTTCATTAATCGTTATTATTAGTTGAAGGTTATCTATAGCTCTAGGATAACGGGACAGTGATGACATGTTTTGGCTGACCAACAAGATTTCAGACCAGCCAGTGGAGGGACCTGAAGTTGCTAAAGAATGTTTCTCTAAGAAATCCTTGTGGCTTCAATAATTCTAAGTTGTGTTTTTCTTATAAGCATATACGAATATTTATTAATAATAATTCAATGAGCAAAAGCTGATCCTGACCCACATCATTGTATGAGGGGACTCTTAAGTTTTTAAAACTCTGAATAGCGGGCAAAGCACCTGAAACCAAATAGTCTGGGGGAAAACAGAGGTAAGGAGCAGGATTTTGGTTTTGGTTTTGTTTTGTATTCATTTTGCAGGAGAGTCCAGCCTCTCGACTTGCACGAAGCTGGCATTGAGCTTGGAATTCATCTGGCAGTGCTCTCTTGGTTTGTTATCCTGTTTAGTCAGATTCAGACTTAGGGAGCTGCCCTGGGACGGCAGGAGGGCTTTTCAGGAGGAGGATTCTGTTAAGTTTGGGGGAGAGCAGTTCCATCTGAGGTCAGGTTTCTCACAGACAAGATGCAGAGCCCTGGGAATTGAAGCAGTGCCTCTGAGTAGTGTGGGCAAATGAAGCTGGGGATGGAGGGGTGGAGTTGAGCAAGCAATGAGGTCAAATCTGGGAAAGGAGGGGAAAGAAAGAGAGACAAATAGAAATCACATGGTGCTTGTGCTTAGCTGTGATCTAACATGACTTTCCTCTCTGTTGGCAAAGGGGGGCACGTGATGTTAACATTCATTATCATGTCATATTCGATTGACTGCCAGAATTTATTATACTTTCTGCTGTTACACACTGAATACTGACAAAACCCATTCCCTTGCTCAAGAAAGGTCTCTGCTTTCTAATCTTCACACAATAACAGGGAGGTGGAAGGCCATCAATACCAGAGTAATGAGTGTCAGAGTGAGGCCAGGTCTGCAGCACCTTGATTCCAGAAGCAGCGGGAAAAGGAGAGAAGAGGAGATGGAGGGATACGTGACTGCTTCGGGATAATGAAGCACTCAGATGGGGCTGGGCATCTAACTAGGTGCAGAGGAGCAAATGACAGGATCCCTCACTCTGTGTGTATGTGTGTTTGTGTGTGTGTGTTTGTGTGTGTGTGTGTGACTGCAGTCAACCCTATGTCTTCATGCCACCTCCTAGTAAGAACTGAGAACAACAACAGGCGAAGGAAGAGAAGCTATTTCCACCATTAGAACAATCCAGCTTATCGGTGTAGATGCGTTTTGTCTAAGTTAATTAATTAACTCCAAAACTATTTCTTGAGCATCCTCTATGGAACAAGCACTGTACTGAGCTTCTAGGGATACGAGAATGGAGAGACACAATTTTTCAGATTAGAGTAGTCCACTGGGGGCCAGGAAGAGACAATCTAACAGCTACTGGACAATTGCTAAATTTGGTAATAGAGTTTCATTGAGATAGTTGAATATTTATTAAAACGATTTATTTAAGACATGGGGCGAGATGTTGAGAATATGAAGATAAATAAAACAGAGTCAGTGTTCTCTGGGACTTCACAGAGAGTGCTAGGAGAGCACTGTACAGGGAGGGGACTAGCACAGATCCACGTGAGGGGGAATGAGATGCTGGAACAGACTCTTGGGGGTTACTAGAAATCAAGCAAATGTAAGGCAACAACAAGGGTTCAAGAAGAGTCACCATCATGTCAAAAGGCTCAGATCAAGGAAGAACATCCAGCTGAAGAACTTCAGCAAGTAGTGGGCATGCTGGAACATTAGGTCCGTGAGTAGTGGTGGGTAGAGAAGCCATCAGTCCCACCCTGTAAAGTGCCCTCAGCAGAAGGCATTTGACCTTGGGGAAGCCATGATTCCAAGCAGCATTTGCCTTGTAGGCTGTCCATATTTCCTTATTTAGGATTCCTTTTCCCATTTACTCCCTCTCCACCTTATCTTAAAGTACATTTCATCTGAGTCAAGTATCAGGTGATAAGACTGATGGGCTCAAAGGGGTTTACATTTGAACACATACTCTTCAGTATTCAGACCTCAGAACCCAGAGAACTGGGTGTGATAAAGGGGGAGTCAGTGGAGAACCCCAGAACCTCTCAAATTAAGCCAACTACTCATGAAGTGAGAACAGAGTAAGTGAATTCTGGTTGCTCTGAATTGAGGTAAATATATGATTAAAGAGGTCAGACTACTCAAGGCCAAAGCTGTGTCCTGGCTTGAATCCCCAAGGAAAGAACTCAGGCATAGATTCCTTTTTTTTTTTTCTTATTTGGAGAGAGAAAATTCCAGAGAGATGTTTTGCATTTTACATTTATCTCAGCCCTAAAGAACATCATGAGGAGTCTAAAATATCCTTGATGGGGGGCCAGAGACTCAATGTTTTAAATTCTGAAGGAATAGCTCTCATATGGAAAACTGGGGGTTTATTTATATTAAAATGATTCAGATTTGCTGGAGCCCTAAGAATGGGTCAACTGAGGTAAAGTTATCTTACCAGTTTCTGTAAACCTAAGGATACATTTGCATCTTTGTTTGTAAGAATTAAAATAATCATTTACATACACATTTGCATTCTGTACCAACTCTGTGTACACAAGATTAAATTAATTAGTAGCTCTGATTTGTAAGTTGTATCTAACGACTACCAACAATGTGGTATTGTGGAAAGAGCTCAGGCTCTGAAGGCTTTGGGTCTGAATCCTGAATCTGCCACTTACTAGTGATATAATTTCTCTTTTGAATCTCAGTTTCTTCCCATAAAAAAACAGTAAAACTATAGAAACAAAGTATTTAGCACAATGCCTGGTACAAAGGAGGTGTGCAGCATAAATTTGTTCATTTGACAACTCAGGATTATGGTCCAAAATGACCGAATGAAGGGCGGTCTTTTTAAGCAGGTGCCTTTGTCTTCTCAGGTTTAGTTCTCTACAAAAAGAAGGGTGATCCACCAGACATTTGTGAGATGAAAATAAGCTGACCTGAGTACATGGTCTGACTCTCCCAACCAACCTCACCATCTTCAGGGGTCCAGCTCACTTTTTTAAAGAGCATGGATTCCATGTTGACAGATAAAACTGCATATACTGGGAACTCCCCATTTCTTTGCTTCTTCATTACTTCTTCATGCTCATCTGGAAAAGTCCAGCCCTCTTCTTACTTCATGTGTGGGCTATGACCAGAGCAACTGAAGGTGACTGGAGAATAAGACCCATAATGATGTTGTGTTAGTTGGAGTCTTTAGGAAGCAGATGCCAAGATGGAGTTTGAAGTGGGTAGGGGAAGGAATAAGTTTAATGAAAGAGAAAGCTGAAGAGGGAGTAGAGATAGGCAAGGAAAACTTCCAGAATGTGAGGCAGGTCTGAAACCTGAGAGAGTAAGGAATGCTTTAGATTATGCTACAATTCTGAGATATTATTGGTCAACCCAATGAAGTGCCCAAGTACAAAGACTACCAATAGGACAGTCCCACGAGGGGCTCCTGCCATGCTTGGTCATGGGCTAGGTTGTGCCAAGAAGTGCATGGCTTTGGCTCAAATGTTCTGTCAGATCCCAAAGACACTGCATACGGAGGTCGTCTGCCAACTTTTGTCTTCTGGCTGACCACATCTCTTACTTGAAAGGGGATCTGAGTGACCCACGTTCATGGCTACTACACAAACTATGGAAGTTCCCTTAAATTAAAACCAAAAATATTGAATGGGTCTTTAGTGCTACTGGCCAATCCTACTACATTTCCTTAGTGAATTTGCTCTCTCCACTCTGAAATGACCACTTCACATTTTCATTTCTCTCCTCAAAGTTCTGAAACTCTCTTTTCTACTGTCAGATAATTGCCATACTTTATTTCACTGAGAAAATAGCAACAGTCAGAAGTAATTCACCACCCTGACCCTATCACAATTCTTGCATCTGACAAAATGGGAGAAGAGGGCCAGGGTGAAGGCTGTACTGCTTGGACCTGAAAATCAGGAAAGCCAGGCATTAGGCGCCTGGGGCTCCGAGGAGGAGCAGATGCCATTAGCTCCTACATCTGCACACACACATTCTGCCTTCTTAGCCTGTAAGCTGTGCCTGCTCCCATCTAAAGCTGACCCCTCCACTTGTATACTGGATTCCCTCCCAGAATTCTTAAGAGTCTTGCTCCTCATTCTTCATCATCTCAGCAGAGACTGGTCTAGTTAGCCCCTTCTTCTGCATTCTTCTTTGGGTAATGCTCCCTCAGTTGGTTGTCCATACTTTTCAGCTCCATTTTTCCACTTCCAAATTTTTGTGCCTTTACCCATTTCTCCCATTTATCCAGCTTTCTCCAATTTATCCAGCTCTTTAGACCAAAACTATTAACAAATTATCCAGGCTTAACCTTAGCTATATAGCTGGGATGTGATTACTTTTCATCTCTTGCACTTCTACCCTCTACTCCAAGCTCATGCCATCTCTCATTGTTCTACTCTGGTAACCTCCCTCCTGCCACTTATGTACCCCTATGTTGTACTCTTCACAGAGCACTTGGTCAAGTCATTTGTCTGCCAATAAGCCTTCAATGGTTACTAACACATTAAGAGCTCCAATTTCAAACTATCCCTTAACTTGGTGGCTTAAAGCAGTTTTATGGAATCAATGTTCATCCCCCCCCCCAATTCATATATTGAAATCTTACCCCTCAGTGTAATAGTATTAGAAGGAGGGACCTTTAGGAGGTAATTAGGATGAGACAAGGTCATGAGGGTGGAGCTCTTATGAATAAGACTAGCCTCTTAAAAGAGTCACAGAGAGCTTGCTTCCTCTCTTTGTTCTCCACCACATAAAGAAACAATGAGAAGCTGGCAGTCTATAATCCAGAAGAAGGGTTTCTCCAGAATCTGACCATGTTGGCACCCTTGGACTTCAAGATCCTAAAAGTGTGAGAGATAAGTTTCTTTTATTTATAAGCCACCCAGTCTGCCGTATTTTCATTATAAAAGCCTGAGCTGACTGAGATGAACAGCAACAGTTTTTATTATGTTTCATGAGTTTGTGGGTTAGGAATCCAGGCAAGGCTGAGCTAAGTGACTCTTCTTTTCTACATGGTATCAACTAGGGTTGCTCAGTAGGTTCAGCTGGAGGCTAGTCTAGTCCAGAGAGTCAAAGATGGCTTCATGCTCATGTCTGGAGCCTTGGCAAAGAGGATTGAAAAGCAGGACTCCACTGGGCCCAGGAGAGCCCCTATCCTTCTTCATATAGTCTATGGCCTCTCCATATCATTTCTCCAACAGAACTTGTATGTGATAACTAAGTGCTCCCAGAGACCAGAATTAAAGCCAGCAATTCTCCAAAAGCCCAGATCTGGAGCTGCCCTAACATTACTTCTGTAGTAGTTCATTGTGCAAAGTTAGCACAGGCCAACCTACAACCAAGGGAAGGAGAAACATACCTTTCCTTCTCAAGGAAAGGCTAACAAAAGATTTGTGGCCCCCTTGACTCCACCATGCTAAAAATACAATTAAGATTCTTTTTTTATGGAGTACAATGTCCTACATGATTGGTCTTTGGCAATTAATAAAGTTTCATTTATTTTGTCTACTCTTTTCATTCTAGTCATTCATATTCCCCAATGTTTCTGAAATACTTTTTTTTAAATTCAAGACCTTTGTACTTGCTGGATAATCCCCAAACATTGACACCATTCTCTTCCTTCAGGCGTTTGCTCACAGGCTACTCCTCAGAAAGGTCATCTCTCAGTAGCCTGCTTCTCTTCTTGTAATCCATGTGATTGGTCTTCATAGTGCTACTTACCACTTGACCTTATATTACCTGTGGTTGGCTTACTCTGTCTTTCCAGTGGAAGGGAACATTTTTGTTTTGCTCACCACTGAACTTCAGCTGTTAGAAAAGGGGAGGGCACTTAGAAGACCCTCAGAAAATGTTTATTAAATTAAGGAAATCAAGTAACTCCTCTGTCTTCAAAGAGATTAACAGAAAAAGGAGAGACCAGGTAGCGGTACAGTTACTCTTATTCTCCCAGGTGCTTTGTTCTGAATGACTTGACATTACTTGTATTTATTTCCTATAATTGCATGTGGGAATCAAGAGAAAGCAAAGTCCCAAATGTAGTGATAGAAAAGAGGCTCCAGAGGGCTTCCTTCCAATCACTAAAGCTGGCAGCCCCCAGTGCTTTCTGTTTGGCTTAAGTACATCAGTATAATCGAAGCATATGTAGTGGGGGAGAATTCTGGGTTTGCAAATGCTCTTGTCTTGCAATGGTGGCGTGTGGGTTGGGGTGAAATGTTCAGTCAGATCGAACACTTCTTACTGAGAATTCTAGGATAAAAATGACTTTAAAATATTAAGGCTCTGCCAGAAGATTGTTTAATCCTTCATCAAATTCCCAGTGTAGGGTCTAGGGCCTGTCACATAATAGGCACTCAATAAGTATTGTCACATAATAAATTCTATCGGGATTTCCATATATGGCTTCTGTTGAATTCAAATGTGAGGCTTCATGTTACAGATGAGAACCCTGGCCAACTCTGGGTACCACTCACAAGGGTTACCAGCTAGATGCAAAAGTATAAAGGGGGGTGTTCTAGAGAAGTCTCATGGCCCATCCTACCTATACCTCTGTAACACTCTTAGGATGGCTGCGGCAGAAAACAACAGAGACCCATTTGAACTAGCTAAAGCAAAGTGGTCACCTTGATGGGAATATCTTATGGAATCCCTGAAGTCTGAACACCAAGGCAGAGCTGGGACAGCCAGGAGGCAGCTGGGTCACAGAAGGAAGTAGAGCTGGTGCTTAGAATGCTGGCAAGAGCCTCTTCATCCTTCATTCAGTTTTCCTCTACTGCATGTTGGCATCTTCCTGTCATGCTGACTATCAGTTTTCTACATATGGCAAAAAAACATGGCCACCTATAACATTCAAGATTCCTGGCTTTGGTGAAAAGAGGGAGGCTCATAGGACCCTTTCTAAACTCAGCTTCAGTAATTGAGAAGGCAGTGGTTGGCCCAGCTGGTTAGAGGTGTAGTATCCTGCTCAAATCAACTGTGGTTAGAAGTTGGAGTCAGATAAAAACACAGTGGCTCACGTGGAACTGTAAGAATTAGGGGAATTCTGGGAAAATGGTTCTCAGAGGAGGGCAGGGTGCTGGTGACAAGACAATCCTGTAGCTGTCTGCCTCAACCAACTTTTACATGAAGTTAACTCATATATAATCCCTTCTGAGAACAGTAGCTGTGCCTTGCCCCATGTGGGCACACCTTCTATCTGCTGATGATATTGCCTTTGCCCCAGGGCAGCACAGCCATATTCTTCATAACTTATGCACTAGTTAAGAAGGAAATATTGGGTAATTTTCTAGGCAACTTGGAGATTGAAGGTGTTAGCCACGGGAGCAGAAGCTGAAAGGGTACATGAGGTAGATTTGGGTTCAACAAGACAGCCAAAGCCCATGTTGCTCAAAGTTATTAGGAAGTAAAGCCACAGGTGAGCACAGGAGGGTGCTCAGGGTCATGTGACTGGGACTGATACAGAGGCAGAAGTTGATCCTCATGATAGAGGTGGGGGGTGGGGTGTGGTGGGTTGAGAGATGGGCCCCCGAGTGCTGGTTCCCAGAGCTTCCTGGATTCTGACTGGCATTTAGTTCCAGTCTCAGCCCACCTATATAATATTAGAGTAAAACTCTTTTATATAAGCAAGCTTGGTCTCTGTGACTTGAACCAAAGAGGTTTGAAGGGAAAGTTTGCCCTAACAGTTTCCTGGCCCATGTCTCTGGTTGCATGCTGTGCTCCCCTGCTCTAGCCAGGTCTGGAGAACAGATCAGGAAATCAAAGGGCTGGGTATTCATGGTGAAAGTTAAGAAGATAAAGAGGATTTCCCTTGATTTTACAGAGAGGGAAACTAACTATATGAGGCAGTTACATAGTTAGATATCTGCTTGAAGGTCAACAGTCATGAAAAGATTCAAACTAGGTGCTTCCACTCCAACTCTAAAGAGTTTTCATTCCATCACTTTGACTTCACTGTTGGTTACTTGCCTAAAACTGATAGGATCCTAGGACTCTGATCTAATAAATAACATTTATAAGAACAATCCTATTGTAGGCACCAATAAAAGTAGCATCCTGCATTATAAATTTTAAATTTACCTGTTTTGTGCCAAATGCATATACTCACATACATACAGATGCTCACACACACAGTTGTATACTCACATTCACACACACATACATGCACACACACACACATCTCAAGATATGTGTGATGGGCAATCTTACAGCCCTCTGAAAATATATTTCTATTAAATAATTTTTTTTCTCATTGGAATTGATTGACAGATTTTGTGTAATGCTATTGGGAATACAATTTTTAAAAAAAATTGTCTTCTTAACTAAATTTACTATTTAACTTAAATGTAACAATCATTGCTTAATCAATACCTGAAGTGGGTTGAATGGTTACTCTCCCAAAAAGATATGTCCATGTCCTAATCCCCAAAACCTGAAAAATGCCTTTGTAGGTTTAATTAAGTTGAAGATTTTGACATGAGGTCATATGGATTTCTGAGTGGGTCCTAAACCCAAAGGCAAGTGGCCTTGTGAGAGAAGAAGAGGAGAAGGCAACTGACATGGATGGGGAGCCATGTGAAGTCTGAGGAAGAAGTTGGAGTTATGTGGTCACAAGCCAAGCACATCAAGAGCTCCCAGATGCTTGAAGAGGAAAAGATTCATTCTCCCCTAGAGCTTTCCAGGAAAGCTAGGACCTGCTGACACCTTGGTTTTGTAGTTTTGACAGTCAAAACTTTGAAAGACTTCAGCATTTCAGGAAATCCAGGGCTGCCTCTCCGACTATGTGCTTACTTGCCTGTCCTAATCCGTATAGGATGTTACCTGTTCCCTGTTACCTCTTCCTTGCATCCAGTTATCTCCTTTGTTCAAAAGGAGCTACCCTCCTTCAAACACCTCTCAAAAGCTCAGCTTACTTTAAGCTCACTACTGTGCCCCATGCCTTGTCTAGAGTCTAAAATTACATAGGAAGTAAATGTGGAGACGGGTCCAATGTGACATGCCCTGGCCATCTCTGTCCTGTTAGGTTAAAGTTATAATAGAGCAACCAGTCTTCTAATCTTTCTATGAAGGCCCTCCTCTCAACTGGCAGAATAAATTATTATTAATTATTAATATTGTTATTGTTATTTGCATATAGCACTCGAAATCATCTTTCAGATTCTTCCACAAAAAACTGCTGCCAATTGTCTTAAAGGGCTGGGGCTAGGGTTGCTCTTTTACTCTCTTAAATCCAATGAACATTTAAAGTGAAATTTGAAATGATCAACAAACTAACAAGGCAACCAACTGAATGGGAGACAGTACTTGTGAATGATATCTCTGATAAGGAGGTTCATAATCACAATATATAAAGAACTTACACTATTCAAGACCCCAAACTCCCCGAATAATCCGATTAAAATGGTCAGAGGACCTGAATGGGCACTTTCTCAAAGAAGACATACAAATGCTGACAGACACAGGAAAAGATGCTAAACATCACTAATCATCAGGGAAATGCAAATCAAAACCATGAGAGATATTACCTTATACCTGTTACAATGGCTACTATCAAAAAGACAAGAAAGTATTGGCAATGATATGGAGAAAAAGATCCCTTGTGCACTGTGGGTGGGAATACAAATCAGTGCAGCCACTCTGGAAAACAGTATGAGTTTTCTAAAAAATTTTTAAAAATGGAATTATCATATGATCCAGTAATGCCACTATTGGCTATTTACCCAAAGAAAAGGGAAACAGTAATTTGAAAAGATAGATATGCAGTATTAGTTATAATAATCAAGAAAAGAAAGCAACCCAAGTGTCTATTTGTAAATGAATAGATAAAGAAGATGTGGTATACCACTTATCATACCACATATACATATACACACATATATATACACATTATATATATACACACACATATAATGTATGTGTATATATGTACATATATATAATGTGTGTGTATCTATATATATATGCATATATATATAAAAATATTACACAGGCAAAAAATAAGATCTTGCCATTTGCAACAATATGGATGGACCAAGAAAGTATAATTGTACATGAAATAAGTCAGACAGAGAAAGACAAATAATATGTGATGTCAGTCATGTGTGGAATTTAAGAAACAAAACAAAGAAAAAAAAGAAACAAATGAAAAACCAGACTCTTAAATACAGAGAACAAATTGGTGGTTGCTAGAGGGGAGGTGAGTGCAAGGATGGGTGAAGCAGATAAAGGGGATTAAGAGTACATTTATTGTGATGTTCACTAAGTAATGTATAGATTATTGAATCATTATATTGTGCACCTGAAACTAATATAAAACTGTTAATTATACTTCAATAAAAAGTACAAAATAATGGAATTTGAGAGAAACATTCATCAAACACACACAGCGGTTTTCTTACATCAAATTTACACCAAAAATGGCTTATGCCAGGAAAACATTTTCCTGGCATAAGCCATTATTTCTCATTCTAAGCTGATAGGAAACTGAACAGAGCAGGTAGCTTTATCACCCCTTCCCATGGGCTCTCAGATTTGCTCATCCATTTGTGCTATCTTAGGGCCACCCGACTACTAACAGTCTCCTTCCTACCAGTACCCTCACAAGTGATAGAAAGGATATTTGAAGACAGCCTGGCAATCTCCTAAAACACTGAAGAAGTGGGAGAAGAAAGTGCGCACTATAGCTAATGTTAACTTTAAATTACACATACCAGTCCCCCTCCCATCACACGCACACTCACAAACACACAAGTGCATAACTAGTTAGGATTATTTATGTAAATGCTTTAAAGAGTGGGCCCAAAGATATTTTTCTTCTCAGCAGCCTTTTGAGCAGTTTCTATCTTTTTCATCTGTTTTCATCTAAGCTGTACTTTAATGTCTTTTAACTGTATAGTTTTATGTGTCACCACTGATGCTAGTCGCCAGATAAATACAGCAGAGTGCTGGCATAGATCTTCTTTATGGGGTATATATATACAAAGTTGCTTCCACATTTGTACACGTGCTCCATATTTTTGGAACCTGAATCTGACAGGAGAAATAATAAACCAACTTTGTAAAGTAACAGATTCCCAATAGTTTAAGGCATTGAAGAAATCTTGACAACCCTCTTTATGATGATATATAGACAGCATTCATTCAGCAGCAAACATTTATTTTGTTGCTACCAAGTTCTAGGCACTCTGCTAGGCATTGGGGATACCACCATGACTAAAATATGGGTTGTGCTTGCGACTTTTAAGTCTTGAGAGGCAGGCATGGGTATAAATGAACTGAAACAAAACAATGCAATAATTTAAACGGAGTATCTTGGGAGCACAGAGGAGAGAGTAACCAACCTTTTCCAGGAGTGGGGTCAGAGGAAGCTTCAGAGCACAACAAAATTCAGTGGCTTTTTGAGACCAAAGAGTTAACTGAGGTAGATTTCAATGCTGAAAATAACATTTATTCTAAAAAAAAAAAAAGCATTTATTCTACCTGAAAAAATAGGACAGTAAGTGGGTGACAAATTGCTCCATGTTTATTTCTTCCTTAAGAAATGGAAATATTACAAGTCACTGTGAGCAATTTTTCCTGCTTGTCAAGGTCTGCCCCTAGCTCATGTGGGAGAAGAAAATAATGAAAAGTAGCTATGATAGTTGCCTTCAAATATTTGAGGTGCTGTCATATGGAGAAAGAATAATACTTTCTCAGAGATAACCCAGAGGGTCATGGTTGGGACCCAAAAGCAACAGTTATAAGGAAAGGGATTTTAGCTTCATGTGAGAACTATCTCCCGTGGAACTGACAGCCTTGTGGGAGTAGTGAGTGTCCCATCACCAACAGGATTCAAGCAGAGCTGGGTGATCCTGTCTGAAGGAATAACCAGGCTAGGGTGTCTTTTTACCCAGTGTGTTTTGTTCAGTTTTGTTTTGTTTTGTTTTTAACTAGACACATACATTTGTGCTGAATTATGAAGCAGAAAGAAGTTTTGGGGGGAAGGGTGAGGCAGTAAGGCACAATGATGGTACTTAGGACAAAGGATCTTTGCTTCTTCCTCAAGATCTCCAAGTGGAATAATTCTACCTATTAGCCACTCAAACTTGCTCATGACTCTGGAGGGAAAGAAGTTTGAATATTATCATGCTGGTCCCATAGAGGAGGGAGCCTCTACAACCCAGCAAGGATAACATCTACCTTCCATTAAGGTGGGAGCATAAGGCTTATTTCATTATGAGATGTTGGAGGCTTGCAGATTCTCAGAAGAAAGGAAAGCAGAATGGCAAAGTAGTGTTTATTTATAAAGCCAGATTTTACATACGGTGCCCGCCAAGGATTTAATGCTGTGCTTCAAGTGAATAAATCCCTTCAGTGTCAGAGACATAAGACGTTGTCAAGCTGCCTCTGAGACAATGTGATCATAAAGTCTTAGAACTGAAATACCTCCAGTCACCTTGGTAAGAAAATAATCCTCTCTCAAGTGATGCTTTGAAGTTTAATGGAGTTGCTCCCTATCCAGTAAATGAAATCTGGAGTTGTGTGTGGCAGTGCTGTGCTGCTGAAGAGGGCTTCAAAGCAGAGGAAGGATGCTCCCCTCTCTCTCTGAATCCTCCCCAGGCTGACCCCAATCTGCTTTTATAGCCCCATTTCCCATAACTGTCCTATACGAAACATATGCCTCAGCCAAACTGTCTACTCCGCCTGCTCAGGAAGGCCATGGAGAAGAGTTCAAGCCAGCGGAACTGCAGACTCTGGCCAAGGAGTGCCCCATCTCTTAATGTGGGTTTGGTGGAACAGGCAGGATAAAGTTCAAATGAAGGCCAGCCTGGAAAGTTGGACCCGCTTATCATAAATGAATCTGGTCAGGTGACCATGGGGAAAAAAGAGCCTCATAGGAATGCCCTATCCTGACAGTGAGATCCTGACTAGGTAGGTGGCAGTTGAATCCATGTGGGTAGAGAGAATGGGAGAGGTGGAGCATTGTGATTAGTCTGAGGTCAGGAAAAGAGTCTTGAAGGCAGGAGATGGGGTATCAGCAACCTGGGGTCTATGTCAGTCTCAGCACTTATCTCCAGAGAGAGAAGTGTTATTGAAAGAGACTTGCAACCCAATGCCATTTCAACAGGGGATCACCGGAGAAGACTAAAGGCCATTAGGACAACATTCTACATGGAAGTGAAGGGCACATCTGGTCTTGTTGTTGTGGTGTGCAGAATCTTGACTACAATCATCAGGAAGGATCTGACCTCACGGACCTGGCAGTAATATATAACAATGGCCAAAGAGATTCTTCACCATAGAGCTTTGTGGAAGTGACTAAAGGAGTTAAGTGTGACAATGTGTAATGAGAACTATCTGCAGTTCATTTTACACTGGAACACAGAGCAAAGGAAGTATGGATTGTCAGTTTCCTTTCGGTAAGGAATGGATGAAAATCCTTACTGTGGTTTAACCCTTGGGATTCTGGTATAATCCGCATCCCTCTTGCGTATTTCCCACCTTGCCTATAGCTCGAAATACCTGTGCTAGTATAAATATGCCTTGCTAAAGGAGCTTATTTTCCACAAGTTCTGTGTTACTGTGAGCTGAGTTATAAGGAAACCTGTACTTCCCCCTAATTTGTTCCTCAAATAACTGGTTGTGCTGACATGTCTCTGAGGTACACTCTAGCCTAAGCACCCTTTGGCCTCTACCTGAGGTGAATGAGACTAGGTGGATAGATAGGAACCAGATTCGAAATGGCCTGTCACACTGGGTCTGAAGCCTAACATTGAGCTTTATACCGTGCGAAGTGGAGGGTCATTGAAGGCCATAAAACAGGGCAGTAGATGAGTCTGGGAGGGGAACAGTGGGAGTAAACAACAAAGAAACTAAATCCTAGGGACCTGTGGGGTAGAATATGATTTATTTCTCTTGAGACTGGACCCACTTTATACATCCTCCAACAGGCAGCTCATCTCCCAGGCAGAGTGGGATGCTGGTAGTGAAAAGCCAATTGTTCACACAGTACATGGACATACAAGGAAGATTCTCAAATGCTTGAATTTGGAAGTGAAAGGTAGATGAAACTAATGGATGGAACAAAGTTGGATTTTGAGAGTATAGAGGTACTTGCTGATGGGAATGGAGTTGACTTTATCTTTAGAATGTTGAATAAGAACTTATTACAAAGACAGTTAGATCTGCCCTTTATTTGCATGGGAAATGATTTTTTTATTTTTAAAAGATTTTATTTATTTGAGAGAGAAAGAGAGAGTGAGCATGAGTTGGAGGAATGGGCAGAGAGAGAAGAAGAAGCAGACTCCCACTGGGCAGAGAGCCTGACTTGGGGCTGGATCCCAGTATCCTGAGATCATGGCCTGAGTCAAAGGCAGATGCTTTACTGACTGAGCCCCCAGGTGCCCCTCTTTTTGACTCGAATGCAATATATTTGTTTGGCCTTCTGAAGCCTGTGAGACTTCACATTTCTAGGAAGAGTTTGTCAGTGGCTGGCCCAGTGGTAGAGACATGGAAAAGGAGACATATATACAACTTAGTACTCCTGTTCTGTGAAGGCCCAGTTGAACTTATAAGCATCAGTTTGGTGACAGAGTAACACTGAAAGCTTCTTCAGAGCCATTAATTCTTCCTATCTATCAGCCTAGGAAGAGGAGGATAGGATGAGCGATTGAAGTTGTAAAGTGAAGATGAATTTCTATCAAAACTGGCAAACAAATGGGGGTCTCAGGCAAAGATGATCAAGTGGGGTCGTTTATGGAGGTGGAAGGTTTCTTGGATAAGAAAGTGGAGTCCTTGGTTAAAAGAAAGAGGAACATTGTAATGAGTGTACTGATGACTGTCGAACTGACAGTTACCCCTGATATGGGTGGTGTCAGTGGTAAAACTCGGCACCCAGAGAATGGGGTCAGTTAGGGTTTGGCAATACCTGGAGATTTTCAGATTTTCTAAGTCCTCTTTTGGCACAGAGAGACCCTTCACTCTGTCATCTTCTTGATAAATGATCACCATATTTCTGTCACCAAAATCTTAAGGATGAGTTAGGGGTGCCTGGGTAGGGCAGCCAGTTAAGCATCTGCCCTCGACTCAGGTCATGATCCCAGGGTCCTGAGAGAGAGCCTCGAATTAGGCTCCTTGGGGAGCCTGCTTTTCCCTCTGCCCCTCCCCCTGCTCGTGCTCTCTCCTCCTCTCTCTCACATGCTTTCTCTCTCTCTCAAATAAATAAATAAAATCTTTAAAACAAAATAGGACAAAGCATCCAACTCTTGGTTTCAGCTCTGGTTGTGACCTCGGGATCCTGAGTTCGAGCTCCACATCAAGCTCCACACTCAGCCTAGAGTCTGCTTGAATTTCTCTTTCTCCCTCTGCTCCTCCAACTTGTGCTCATGCGCTCTCTCTCAGTAAATAAATAAATAAATCTTTAAAAAATAAAGGATGAGTTGGCACTAATGAGGCCAAGGATAGGTGGTGATAGTGAGTTAACTCTCAAATAGTCCTGGAAAGAGAGGTGCCTGGCTGGCTCGGTCAGAAGAGCCTGTGACTATTAATCTTGGGCTCATGAGTTTGAGCCCCAATACGGTTGTAGAGATTACTTAATTAAATAAAGAAACTTAAAAAATAAATAAATAAAATAAGTATTTTCTGGAAAGAGAATACTATGCTAAAAGCCCATGAGCAAGGGCAAGAAACACCATATTGTTTCTAGTATGTTGAAGGTATGACATAGTAAAGGAAGAGGAATCACAGTTATAGATTGATGAAAATCCTTGTAGGTCATTTTGAAGAATTTGGGTAATGAGGGCCTTTAAATGAATTTTAAATTTTAAATTGGAGAACAAAGTGACATGCTGAGATTTGGAGTTCAGGGGGTTAATGATGACAGGAAGTTTGAGATAGGGGGACCAATTAAGAGACATGGATGATGCAGGCAAGGGATGATGAATATCTGAGCTAAGGCCCTGGCTACAGGCATGGAGCAGGTGGGAAGTGTTAAAAAAAATAGAAATTACAATGGGTCTGATCTAGTGATTGTTTTAGTTAGGGTTCTCCAGAGGAACAGAACCAAAGGATATACAGTATATAGATATAAAGAGGAGATTTATTATGTAAATTGGCTCATGGGATTGTGGAGGCCAGGAAGCCCCATGATCTGTACTCTGCAAGCTGGAGGCCTGGGAAAGCTGGTGGTGTAATTTAGTCCGAGTCTGAAGGCCTGAGAGTCTGGGGCCAAGGATGTAAGTCCCATTCTGTGTCTAAAAGCCTGAGAGCAAGGACCACAGATGTTTATGTCTGAGGGCAGGAGAAGATGGATAGCTCAGCCCTAGCAAATTAACCCTTCCTGTGCCTCTTCTGTTCTATTTGGGCCCTCAACAAAATGTATGAGGGCAAGCTACTCAGTCTATGGACTCAAATGATATTTTCAGAGACACCCTCAAATACACACCCAGGAATAATCTTTACCCGCTCTCTGGGCATCCCTTAGCCCAGTCACATAAAATTAACCATCACAGCGATAATTTAATATGAAAAGTCAGAGGGAGAAGACAAAGATGACTGTCAGGTTTCAGGTTTGGATGCTTTCAATCAAAGCTGATGATGGTGGAACAGTCAATTATGACAAGAAAATTTGGGCAAAGGAGAAGGTTTGGGGAAAGTGTGTAACCCATTTTTAGATAAGTTGAGTGTGAGATAGTATTTTGAGAAAAGCAAGAAAAAATATCCATCTGAAGCTCAGTAAAAAGTCAAGGCTGGAGATTTGATTTAGGAGACATTCACTTATGGGTGGCAATTAAGATAATGCAAATGGATGTGTTGGCTTAGGGAAAGCCTTAAATATATAATAGAGAGAACCCACAGGGCCTATGGTGATCAAGTCTTCTGGGCCTTGGAGATTCATTCCCTCCCCATTTCAACAGCTTAGCAGGATGCCAACTAGGCAGTTCTGAGTAAGCTTAATGGAACAGGGGGATACCAGCAGCTGAATTCCAGAGCCTATCCCTTTTTCCAGTAATGTCATACCTTGGAAAGGGAGTTCCCACTGGTGCTTGTTGACTAGAGATTGCCGGCCTCCTTCTCATCTCTCCTATAAATGTGTAATGTAGTAGGGGTTTGTACAAAGTGATAGAGCACTTTTATAGGGTCCTTTCCATGGTGTATGCAGCCATATCTGGGCTAGCCACAGTTCCTTGTGCAGAAGGATGAAGGTTGCACGTGCTCTGCCAAGTCCCACTTGTAGGTATTTCCTCAA